>JAZKJV010007204.1:0-262161 GCA_037367405.1 Ottelia alismoides
TAGTACATGGAACTAGGTCGGATACGGATACGAATATAGGCATAATCACATCCGTATTCATTTTGAAATATGAATACGAATGCGGATATAAATATTGACGGATATGAAAATGTGTTATCATATCCTTAAAATCGAATACGAATGTAAATGAATATGAATCAGATACAAATAAGAACATGATTTTTTAGTAGATTAACTAAACTATATTATACTATTTAAGATGGTTTACACATAAATACATGTACTAGATATAGTAATTTCATAATAATTATACCAACAATGGTGAATACAATCCTAAAATGTTGAATCCATTACTATGCTTATGTACGAAAACGAATATAGGAATACTAATACGAATATTAGCGAATGTCAAAGTGACATCCATATCCACATCCATTCTAAAACGAATACGAATGTCAAAATATGTATAAAACGTATGCGATAGCGGATCGACTCCAAATATATTCATATTCGTTTTCATCCCTAATACCATCGTGTCTCGGCTCAATCCATCACTCCCATTTAAATTCCACCCAAAAAAGACATGTATTAAAGTAAGAATTGAATAGATATCAACATAAATAAATGATTCACTAATTTAAATAATAATACATTAGTATGATTCAATGCACTCAAACACACACATACAGCGACATAATATTGAGAGTTTTTTTTACGAAAGCAATCAACCAACTCACTTAACCTTAGTCAACATTCCCTATATCAGCTGAATTTGTTTTTTGGAGGTACAAAGCTTTTTCAAAGCAGGTCTTCACACTTTCTTATTGATGATTTGGGGGTTGAGGGTGTGGCAAAACCACTTAGGAAGATGTATCATATATATTATAAATTATTTATATTATCTGGTTGTGCTATTGCTTATAGTGCACCGATTCAATACCATCATATTGAATTTTTCATACTTTCTACTATTTATTTTCTATTTTCTAAAATAAAAACAAGCATGTTATAGAATTCGATTTGAATATTATCATACTAATTCATATCTTATAATTATAATATTATTTATATCTTATACTACTTAGTAGATTATTGTATAAATAATTCATACAATTATCCTATCCAATTATCTAATTAGTATCATAAACCAATATCTTATTTCATCGCTCGTGAATTCAACCAATTAAAAATGAATTAGGAAAAATGATATGTTAAGTTAATTCTAAAGTAATGATTTAATTTAAATACATATTACATTGTAATGCAGAGAAATATAATAAATATGAATCAAAATATAAAAGAATATAATTTCAACAAATTAATGAAATCGCCCAGTCAATCCTAGGGTGATAGTTGGGCTTGTCAAGGGTTTTTAATCCTCAAAGTTCCCAATAAGACTAACTAAACGATGTCATGTTTATTAAAGTAAGAAAGCATCTAGCCAATGATCTCTAACGAGGAGGGTTTTCTTCATCTATTTAGTATGCCTCTTCCCTAGCGAGAGTCCCTATAATATATATAGTTTCTAAGAAAGAATCCAAAAGTTATCTAATCATAGCCAGTATAGATCCTCTCCTTCAAGAAGCAGAGAGGATTGTATGTTGTAGCCCTGTTGCAACAGACTCTGTAGTAAGGGCTACAGCCGTTCGATCACCTATCCCCTCATCTTGAGATGTGAACCCACTATCCCCGACCTCCTAGGAGGGTCGTCGGATCCTCATCTGGCGTTCCTCATGCATTACAACCCTTGTTGTAAGTGCCATTTACAGCAGACGATCGGTTCACTCCAAGAAGAGTCTCAGGCCGATTCAATTGCTTAATCCCTGCCCTCAAATTAGAAAAGCATGCAGGGAAGTTGAACAGTTGGGGGTGGTGGAATTTTTTGCTCAAGCACAAGGGGTAAGGAACAAAAGCGTTTGATTGAAAATGTATTCTGGTTCAACTAGCATAGCAGAGATTGCAAGAGTACAGGTCCTACTATGAGCTAGAAACCTTCATTGATTAACATGCCCTCAATGTTTCGAGAAGCAAAGTGCCCTAGTAGGATATGTGGATACACATTCCTATAGTTATGCCTTCTCATGTTTGAGTGTTTGGAGTTAATATATATAATGTTATCCACGTCTTAAAACCAAAGAAGAAAGAGCAAGTGGAAGATTCAAGCCTTGTATAGTCGTTGTGTAGGTGGGAAATCACATCCCACTCTTGAAAATCAATCTAATCATGATGCTAGATAAGAAATCAAAAAGAAGAGTCATCAGTTGGAAGCAACAGACCTTTTTCCCAGGAGCTCACTAGTAGATCATGATTTGCAAATCACTGCAAACTAGATTTCCGAGAAACATATAATGGGTATGCTAGACATGGAGCATAGGTTGAGTGTCGGATATGTTCATCCTTAGATTTCCCATCGAAGTTGGGGCTCGTGTGAGACCACAAACATAGCAGCGAACTCGAGTAAGGCGGTTTAGAAATAACGACAAACATATGTTTCCTTGAAACCTATTTCTGGGAATCTTGCCAGGTGGCTAACGAATGAGAGGAGGCAACTGATGAGACATCCAACTTCAAGTGCGCGTGAGACTCCGTGCATCAGAAATGAACGGAAGAAGAGTTTTCGAGAGAGAGCGAGACCCGTTTCAATTCAAAATCTAGAGATATGAGCTCCTCACTCTGTTTCAAGCGATTCCCCTCCCCCCAACCCGTTGTTGAACACGAAGTCACATACAATGTGTACTATATATCGAGCAACTCATATGGGTAGGAACTTGTTTCATAAATTTTGGATGAACTAGATATTGAAAAGCACAAGGGTTTAGAAGCAAGAGGATATTGAGGTACTTAGATGGATGTTCCACCATCAAGCAATATGGTTTATGGGATTTCAAGCACACAAGAATGAGAACTATCTCTCAGGAACTACACGTGCATTAGCTTTCTCCTTCTGTTGCTTCTTCCAACCTGGTTGTTGATTGTTTATGTTATTAACAAATGTGATGTCACACACAAATTGGATTGTAAGATTGATTATGCCCTACAAAAACTCGCAGTAATGATTTTGGGCTATCAATAG
Organism: Ottelia alismoides; assembly: GCA_037367405.1. Lineage (NCBI taxonomy): Eukaryota > Viridiplantae > Streptophyta > Magnoliopsida > Alismatales > Hydrocharitaceae > Ottelia > Ottelia alismoides. The sequence goes on from JAZKJV010007204.1 coordinate 3,035, forward strand.
ACTTTTATATATCATTTTCCAATGGATGAATCTCAAACACACTATATATCTATGAGGGTCCTATGAGAGCAAAAAACTATGAGAGGATGAGAGCAGTGAATCTGGATTACTAGATTCTGCTCATCTCCTCCTCCTTCAATCAATCAGGAGAGAGATGACAAAATTTAGTGATCCATAATCATTGCTCTCATACTTTAACAGTTTTTTACTCTCACAGGATCAACGCTCTATATATATATAAAGGATTTTTATCCAATGAGCCCTATGCCCATTTGAGGTGAAATGAGTATCTTATCTCAGCCATTAGATTTTAAGATTTCAATCCCTAAAAATTAGGTTCTGTAATCTCAATAGAAAAAGAGATAAATTGGAATAATTTGATTTTCAAAGAAATTCTAAAAATAGTATGTGTGCGACGGTAACATATTGTATTGTAACGCGAGGTTTGATCTGGCGATTTGCAAGAAGATTGATCTTGTAAACAGAGGTGGTCGATTTTTTCTAATGCAAGGTATTGTATTCGAAGATTATACATTTTAATATATTTATCATTCTTGGTGGAACCTAATCGTTAGTTGTTTAGTTTTTTTATTTCAATCTCAAACGTGATGGATGATTTGTGAATGAAAATAGATCATGATTTCTCATAAGCAATGATGAATGGTACTTCCTAATTAGATTTGGATCTTGAGAAGATCATATCCAGAAGGAGCGATGATAGATGACTTGCAATTGGATTCGGATGACGAGAACATTATTTCATTTCATAAGAATCATTTTCAAATTATATTGCTTTTGAATCCTTAGAAATTACTTATATCGCTTTATGTTACTGTGTCAAATTACTAAAATTATACCAAGTTTCTTATGGCATTTGCCTAAGTTACTAACAATATGACATGTATTGATTTTCTATATATTATTCTTACCGATTCAATTTTATTCTCTAATTACTTATGTATCTTAAGAAAATACTATGGGTCCGTTTGGTTGAAGGGTTGGACAGGGTTGGGTTGGGCAGGGATACCCCTGTGAATAGTAACTGTGAGGAGGAGAATCCTGTTTGGTTGCAGGGACAACCCGGGTTGGGCCAAGCCAACCCTGTCCAACCCTGCAACCAAACGAGCCCTATGGGTTACTTGTCATTCTCACTGAATCATTTATATTCTCTTCATTACTTACGTATCTTAACAAATTACTTAAGCTTTTGTAAAGTGTTACTGATTTAAAAACAACAAGTTGCTTGTTACTTCATTACTTGAGTATCTCAACAAATTACTTATGTTTATTAATAAATACTTATACTTCACATTGTGCTACTACGTACTGAATAATTATATTCACTTCATTACTATGCATTTTTCTTTTTTACTTACAAGACCTTATAGTCTATTATTAATTATAAAACTTTTAATGACCATGTGTTTTATTTGAAATAGCTTTGTATTACTTATGCTTCAACTTAATGCACTAGAAGTGTCTTTTTGTTACTGCTTACTAATGATTTACTAATTCAGTTTATTCCATGTATGCCAGATATTCGAACACTTCTTGTGTTTCTTGGATGAAGATGTGAAAAAATGAAGCATTGATGATCATTACATTGCTTAGGAAGTAGAGAGACGAGGAGTAAATCTTCGACAATATTATTAAGAACTAATCAGCGGTAACTCATAAACTCTCAAAACATCACATAAATAATACCAATATCACATAAACTCGCATCAGTAACTCAATATAACATCAATAAGATACTTCAGTGAGTACTATGAACATAGTACCTGCTAATCATAATATTCGTAATAGTCAAAACAAGACATGTTATACAAATATTAGTAATCAATATTTTTTGTTTGTACATTAGTAATTTACATTCTAGTAATAATTCAAAATTACTAAGTAACTGTAATATCAGTAACCAATCACACCGAGTTCAGTAATATGAACATCGATATTCAGTACTCAATCAAATAACTATAATATCACAATGTTGATCTCACAATAATAATTACTTGAGAACTGAATATGTATTACTTGAGTAATATGCATGAATTCCTGACCACATTAATTTTAAAGCACATTTAAATATCAGTAGTTATAATCAGTAATAAATTACATTAAGATATAATTTTAAAGCACGTTTGAATATAATGTTGATCTCACAATGATTATTACTTGGAGAACTTAATATGTACTACTTGAGTAACGTGCATGAATTATTGATCTCTGTACAATGTAATATTACAGATGTAAATTACTTATCATTGTTTCAGTATTACCAATCTTGCAACAAATAATTACTTGAGTACAATATGGAGATTACTGATCAAATGTACAATGGAGGAATGAGGAGATTCTCATAGGATTTTTTTGGAAAGAACAATGCATAAATTACTGAATAAGTAATTGTGTCTTAAAAAAGGGAATTAAATTACGAGTAACATGTGGGAAGTGGTTATGGCACCTCATTCTTAGCGCTAAAATTGGAGATTAACCAATTTACTCAGAACTACAGATCATCATTTCACAGATGAATCATGCATGCTTAAAAAATTCAAATGGGCAGAGAGCTCATTGGGTAAGCCACATATATATACAATACACACATATATGCGCTATCAGGCTGTTGTGAGTCCCCAACGGATAGGAGTCAAAGGAGAGAGGGAGGTGGATGAGCAAGAGAGAGAGAGAGGGGCGGTTGGGAAGGGCATTAAGTATCTTAGGATGTCCACATGGAGTAGTGAAGAGACAATAATCGTAAAATGTCTGCTTTATAGTTATATACATGTACTTTGGATTGTTGACATAATAACTAAAAAAACTATTCTTAAAATGTGGTGTACGTTGTGCGCACACATACCGATATATGTATACACACATACAAGTAGGATTATCTATATAAAAAAGAGTGAAATACACAAAAGTAATTATAAACCTAATTGCAATAACACCTGAACTTTGACGAATAACAATGTGATGCTCAATCCTTAGTATTTGTTTATGTCTGATTTTAAACTGAAGTGATCCAAGGCTTGAAAGAAAATGAATAACTAAGTTTCAATAATCACAAAATATATTGTATCAAATCGTAAAAAAATATTTACCCGATTGCTGTTTTTTAAAAATTCATATATGGCATAGAAATTGATTTTATAGTTCGGGTACTTTGACATAATTTATTAAAAAATACTCTAATTGAGATATCCATTACTATGTATTACTTATAAGGTGCTTATGTATATCATGCATTGGCAATTGTATATATGAAATAACAATAATAATAAAGACTTTTCCCGGATGAAGTAGTGTCGACTACATGGATTTTTTGCCTCCATTCAGATCTATCTTGGGCCAATCTTGGGCTTAGGTCCAAAAAACTAAGATTCCTCTGTATAGTCTCATTCCAACACTTCTTTGGCCTTCATCACCCTCTCTTAGTTGGTTAAACATCCAAAAACTCGCATCTCCTAATCGGTGCATCGGTTGGCCTCCTTTGTACATGGTCAAACCACCTTAAGTGATTTCTCACATCTTATCCTCGATCAAAGCTACATCAACTTTCCTTCTGATTGCACCATTTAATTCGATCTTTACGTGTGTATGTGTCTACACATTCAGCTTACACTTTTTGTTTCCGTTACTGCCATTCTCTGCATGTGTCTATGGTTTACAGGCCAACATTCAGATCCATAGAGAATAGCATGTCTCATGGCTTCTTTGTAAAATTTTCCTTTGATTTTCAAAGGAATTTTCTTATCACAGAGAATAGTAGAGTCTCCTCTCTACTTTATACAACCCGCATTTATTCCATTAGTAACATCTTCGTTAATTTCTTCACTATGTTGCAATATAGATCCCAAGTATATAAAAGAGTCTTTCTTCTGAATATTTTCGTGACTAATCTTCACCCCGATTCCTTTACCGTTACTTCCATCAGAAGTATACTCAATATATTCATAGTTTTATAAAATTTTCAAATAATATATATAGTTATATGAAAGTTAAAATGAGAAAATTTATAAAAATCATATCTTTCCTCTGTAGTAATCTCCAACAAAGGATATAATTCCGAAGTCTGCCCACTTCCAATGGGTAAAGAGACGTGGGTGCTCGAACATCCAGAAGAGGGAGAATTAGAATCCATCAAGGTCAGTGCAGGTATCGGGACCGGACATGCAGTGGGAGTAGTTGAGGAAGATGGGGCTCTCCATAGACACCTTCATAAAAGGGAGGAGGAGGAAAATCAAGAGACTCGTAGTAGGCTTATGACCCGTAGAACCTCGTCATGATGTGACTCTAAAGGAACAGGCAGGATCGGCTGCCTACTGGAAGAATGTGAGTCCGAGGCGGATGGACGAGTGGATCGCTGAGATCCATGAGAACCACCATGTCTAAAACCTGTCATGACTATAATGATAATGTAATAGTTAATTACAAAATTATTAATGAATATTTTTATTGATTAGAGTAGAATATTTTACTAAAACTTACAGTTATTTTTTGTAATTTGATTCAAGTGAATTATAACATGTATCATTGATTTCTGAGTTATTTGAATCATCATTTGCGTATCTACATCATCTTGTAGGTCAGCACATATCACCTCATTATCCAATAATCGAATCGATTCAATGATTGACATTGCTTCTGCTACATTTATTCGCTCATGAGTAGATGTAAAGGCTTCATCTATAACATCTTCGAGATGAGTATCTTCATTCGAAATATAACCTCGAGAATTTATCTTCGCGACACTGAAAGATTCGATACTCTTTCTCTTCTTTAACACTTGTGAGAGATAACAAACTTGGTCCACTTGAGAAGCTAGAACGAAGGGTTCAAATCTGCATATATTTTTTTTGGTATCACATCGACAACGTTATTCCTCTTTTCGATCACTACGCATCCATTGGATTTGTACCAGTCACACAGAAAAAGAACTAATTTATTTAAGCCTGGAATATTGTATTCTACTTTCAGTATCTCCTTTAATATTCCATAATAATCCAAATGATCTTCATTGTAACAAGATCCACGATCCATCACTCCGTGATTCCGAGTTGTTAAATGTCTACCAGAATTAAAGGTATGAAACCTATAACCATTATTCCAACAGTTGTAAGATCTGACCTTATAAATCGAGCCTTCTGTAAATATTTTAATATATGTGTATTATATTCACTGCTGTCCGATTGTTTTGTTCAGTTCTTAAACCATTCCGAAAATTGATTCCTAAAGACGCTCACAACTTCATCATCTGAATATATAGGATTTTCTTTGACAATTTCCATCTAATTTTCCTAAAGTAATAAAAGAACCATTAAAGATAAGGGGAAAGGAATTTACATATGGAATTTACATATGTTTAAAAAAGTAATACAGAGTCGTACTGAACATATGGTGTTATTTCCTCGTAATTGTCTAGTATGTATAGCTCTACAATATCTTTCTCTTGTTTTGATAATAGACATTCTGTAGCCTTTCCTATGAGTTGACTAACGAGACACTGATGTGAGGTTCTTCCTCAAAGTAAATCGTCTCATTCCTCCTTATTTTGTTATGGATAGTCTGCACATCTTCCAAAAGATAATAGCATAGAATGTCGTGACTTCCTCTGCGAACTTATTGATCCTTCCACTTTACTTTTATTTCAGACCTTTCTTTTTTAAAAGAACGTGAACCTACGTAAAACATGTATATATTTTTAATCATGTATCAAAAGAATAAAAAAAGAAATTATTAATTAAAAATTATTAATAATTATTATTCATGGGCCCTTCAACTTTTGATTCATATAGAAGATGAATCGTCATATACTCCATTGAATGAAAAAAGCCAGCGGAAATATCTTTTCCAAATTACACATAATTACTGGACTATTTTCTCAAAATATCACATCTCTATCGGTGTACACACGACGAGTATAGAATCTGAAAAAATTTGCTGACATCTGATAGAACATCTACAACATTTTTAGGTAACAATCCTCTAAACACTAGTGGTAGCAATCTTTACTTGAAAACATAACAGATTTGACTCTTCATTCGCTTAAATGAGAACTTCTTTAAATCGATCAAATTTAAGAAATTTGATGCATATTCGTCTAAAAACTTCAGTTTTCTTGTCCATTCGCAGACACAATTCACTTGATTTCTGTCTAACGTATCCTTCACTTCATGAATTTCAACCCTTCCATTATCAAGTTCTTTTATATACAACTTTGGCCAATTACATATGATCCTTAAATCATGATGAGACTTTATTGTATCTTTTGTGTGATCTGTTACATTTATAACTGTAAACAAGATGTTATCGAAGATATTTTTCTTTATATGCATAACATCCAAGTTATGTCATATTAATAGCTAACTCCAATATAGTAATTCTCAAAAAAGTACTCTTTTTAGTCCAATTATGATTGTCACCGAAACCAGGAAGGGGTTTTATTTTATCCCCATTGCCCAATGCTGAATTTTCCAATTTCTCTAAACTTGATAATAGCATATCAACCGTTTTAGTTATTAGAGGATATGGAGGTTCGATGATGTTCTTTTTAAATGCTTGATTTTGTCTTCGATACAGATGATTGTCTGAAAGAAAACATCCACGATAATAAAAAAATAGGATTTCTAACCATGTTGAAGATGGAATGATTTTATTTCTTCCATACAATATGGACAACTTTTACGTCCATACGTACTCCATTCAAATAACATTCCATAAGCTGTGAAGTCATTTATAGTCCAGAGTAGAGCTACTTTCATATTGAATGTTTGACTTTTATTTGCATCATATGTATCCACTTCACCGACCCATAGCATCTTCAACTCATCTATAAGAGGACGTAAATGCACGTCCATGTATTTCCCCAGATGTGTAGATCATGGCACCAACAATGATAGAAGCATGAATTGTCTCTTATTACAAAACCATGAGGGTAGATTGTATGGTGTTGTCACTACTGACCAACATGAGTAATCTTTACTTCTTCCATGAGGATTAAACCCATATGTACATAGATCTATAACGCATATCTTTTTTCTAAAAATGAAGTAAATGTTGACATCAATGTTTTCCAACAATCAGACTCCGATGGATGCCCCATGTACTCTTCAACATCATGTTTTGCATGCTATATCATAATTTTCACCGTTTCCTTACAATAATATAATCGTTTCAATATCGGAGTCAATGGGAAATAACGTAAAATATTCCTTGAGATTTTTGTCCCACTCTTACTTGATTACTGAAATCTTAGCTCACGCATTTGGGATAACGTGTCAAATGCTGACGTTCGTCGTAGTATAAAATATGGTGATTTATACAAAAGGCTATCTTAACTTCAGCTAAACCCATCTTTCCCATCACCTTCTTTATTTTATAATAATTTTCAGGTAATTCAGCATCTTCAGGTAACATTGACGTGATAATTTTAAGTGTGGCATCAAAATTACGATCAATTATATTGTACTCCATCTTCATCGATAAAAGTTTTGAAACCGCGGAGAGTTTTGAATATGTATTACAACCCAATCACAATGGCTCTTCTGCCTCAACATCTCGTAGAAGTCTTCAGTCTCACTATATGGTTCCTCAACATCTGGATAAGTAGTGTTAAAATTAGGATCCGCAACGTCCATAACCAAATATACTAATGGGTTAATAACTTAATATTGTCTGCTTCTTTTGACTCATTCATTGTTCTCGAAGACCTCACTGTGCCTCTACCAAATTTGATATCCTTCCATGAAAACGCTTTTATAAAGATGCAACTAATTTTATCTTTAGATCTTTTTTTCATTAAAGACACATTTGACACTGACACAAGGTAGACCCATCTGAATCCACAACACGAGAACCTTGTGCATAATCAAATTCCACAAATTCTTGAACACCTCTTTGAAAGGTATCTATAACACGTCCATATACTACGTGCTTGTACATCCATCATATATTAACCATCTTTACTATCTGAATGTAATAGTCAATACGGCCAAATGATAGGAGTAGATTTAAATTCGGCTTAAGCTACGAGAACATGCCTGGAAAACTTAAATCCTAACCCATCGATGGTCTAAACGTATCATACTTATTATAAGAGATCAGAAGAGAAGTGTGTTAAATATATTATCACTTGAGCCCGTCCATATGGATTCAAACTTACTATAAGACGATTGGTGTCACATACTTGCTATTTCTGAGGAAAAATCGATAGCATAACCCTGCACCTCTCTAGTATACCTTAAAAACCAATCACAATCAACTTTCAAAACGACCACCGTGGTGATTATTTTAATAGTAAATCATGATTGGTTTGGTTTACCGAAGAGGAAGGGGTTATAAAGCCGAATTTCCATCAGAAACAAAAAATGTGTGACAACGATCGTCATGTAGTAAGTTTGAATCCTTACGGACCCCCCTAATCTGGGATCTCAAAACTAAGGAAATCCATCATAATGTGATATTTTAAGAGTACTTTACACCATACATATGTACGAGCTACAAATGAGACTATAAAATGATCTTAAAATATTTATTCATTTATGTTAATGTTAACTGGGAATTTACATATACTTGGTTGGTGAACGACGGGGATATGAATAAATATGATCCTAAATTAATGCCTAATATAGTGTTTAAATGAACATTATTGGAAGTGTACATGTAGAAAAAGCTTATTCCACCTGCAAATATCAAAATCCACGACCATTAGACCTGCTCATCTCGAAGTGAGTTCAATAACACTGTGCAAAATATAAAAAAATATATAACACAGTTGGAGGTGATGAAATCCTCCAATATGTTGAATGTGTCTCCCGATGTGTAGGGCCGCACACCACTTGGTGTAGATGGATGTACTGTGTGAATGATTTTATGCAGTTTAATAATAAATTGCTAGTTTTTTAGCCTTATTATCTACCTAACTATAAGTTAATGTGATATACTTGACCGCATTAACTAGAATTTAATATGATAATAAAATTATCACAGAGGAACTATTGGCGTTTGTCAAACACCATACTTTGTTTTGCCATTCTGTTTTACACCTACAATTAAATTCATATCCACAAACATACATTTTCTAATGTCTTGTTTTGATCATCATTTTCGTACACATATTTTCATGTCTCTTTCTTTATCTATTTTATTCATAATATGATTGTCTACCAGGTCCATGTCGACATCGCAAGGACTAGGGTACTACATGTCCGGTCTTGTAGGGTCTACGATATCTGACACATCAAACCTGGCCAATGTTGTATCGACCGCTCTAGGGTTAGAGATACCTGGTCCTTGCATAAGTGAATCGTTGATGTTTCTTTATATGAAAAATTATTTTTTTATTTTTTACATAAATAAAATCATATTTTAATGTAAAATTAAGCTTACGTAACTTATTATTATTCTTCTTTCATATTTTAATATAGTATAATATCTACTTGAATAAAAATAATAATTAAATTCAATATTTTTGGATTTATTGAAAAATATATAAAGTATTTTACACTTTTAATTTTCTTTATCATATTAAATGTTATAATTATATGCTATTATCATTACCATTATAATATATGAATGTATATCGATAAAAGATACTCATACATTATTTCAAAATTACAACATATCTATTAAAAATCCTGAATTGTAATTCCATCATAGTTAATAGTATCTAGTTTCATTTTAAGTTATATTAAAAAATATTCATAGTCAATGTCAAAAGTAGTGGTATTGTATAATTTTATAATGGAAGTAAATTCTTTTTTGATGAATATTTAGTTTAAATATATTTTCTTATTTTTTATAATTGGGAAAAATGGGGCTGCCCCCTAGGGGTAGCCAACATGGCTACCCCCACCTTATTTTTCACAATTTTTTATTTTTTTGAAAAAATATCATCATGTATATTCATCCCTATCTCCCTCCTATATGTCATTCGAATTTCGTCAGAAACAGAGACTCTTACGGCCTCCATCCAGACGTCATTTTTTTAACGGTGCCAGGATTTTTTAAATCGACCCTGTCTGGATGGAGGCCGTAGGAGTCTCTGTTTCTGACGAAATTCGAATGGCATATAGGAGGGATATAGGGATGAATATACATGACGATATTTTTCAAAAAAAATAAAAAAAATTGCCCAAAAATGGGGCGGGGCATCTATCAACCCCTTTATAATTATATATAAAATTTATTTTTTAAAATTATAATAATACACTCCCCCATCTAACCACCTCCTCAATACATATATACATCCATCTTCCAATACATACATCTTCATCATACCTCCACATATTATATCTATCTCTCCCTTCTCTCTCTCTCTCTCTCTCTCTCTCTCTCTCTCTCTCTCTCTCTCTCTCTCTCTCCCATATCTACAGTCTATACGAGGATGCTTGTTTGTATAAATAGACTCATAATAAAGAGTTTTTGCCTAAACTAAACATGATTGGTAATAATGTAATCCAAATCAACCATAATATTATTCATGTTCTATATTATCAATGTTCAAATTATGTCATCAAATTAATAAGTTATATCTCATTTATAGTCTATCAAGGCATGATATTCCTATTCTTTATAGTCTTTATAAATCATCAATAAAGTATACTAACAAGCTTAAAATTGACACCAATATTCATTATTCTAGGTTATTATACACATTTGATAATATTATTGGTTGTGGCATTTCAGCATACACCTGCCATGCATATAAATTTCCATATAAACTAGGCAACCATCATCAAATCTAATAACAACAATATATTAAACAAGTCGTACGTAGCATAGACAACATATTCAATCACTCGAATATATACAAAATAAAAAATAACATATCAATAATTTGGAAACCTAAAACTATCCAAATATGATTGATATGCAATGAGATGCTAAAAACGAGAGAAAAGATAAAGCAATAAACCTAAGAGAAGATGTGTGCATGGTTGAATGATACAAACGGGGATCGTCGGAGGCAAGGAGGGTGGAGTACGGATCGCCGGAGGAGTAGATTTGGGGAGAAATGCGGGTAGAATGAGGAAGAAGGGGCGTACCGACGTTCTGTTTAAGGGCTTTGACGAGCACACTTATGTGCTCGCCCATGGCTCCGTCAGGGCTTGCCCAGATATTGGCACGCGCCCGCCCGAACCACGTCTTGAATTTCAAGTGGGCGAGCACAACCTGGGCGAGGACATGTGCAATAGCAGTGCTTGCCTATATTTTCAGGAGCGCACTCCGGAGCCGCCAGGTGCAAGCTAGTCTGTGCACGCCAATCACACCTTTTTTTGTAGTGAACCATCCGTCTTCTTACACTTACGACTGCAAATAAGTAGACCATTAGGCAACTCGATGTTCACAATGCCTTCTTGCATGGCACTCTGGAGATATTTTCATGCAGCAACAACCAGGTTTCCTTCATTATGACTGTCCAAGTCATGTTTGCAAACTTCAAAAATCTCTATATGGTCTCAAACATGCTCCAAGGTCATAGTTTTTAAGCTCCCCTCTTATCTGCTTAACAATGGATCTACTGCCTCTAAGACTGATACAAGTCTGTTCATCAGGAAAAATGCCACTTCTCTACTCTACATGCTAATCTATGTCGATGATTTATTGATTATTGGTACCTCCACCTCCCTGGTTGAACAAACATATCTACATTTTACTGAAAACTTTCCAATTCGAGATATGTGGTCTTCCAACTACTTCCTTGTACTACAAATTGAGAAATCCAGTGATGGATTACATTTGTCTCAAACAACGTATATAGTTAATACCTTACTAAAATTCGGCTTTAATGGGATGCATTATACAAAGACTCCAATTACTGCAAAAGAGTTTGAAGCTGCTATATCCAATCCAGGAACACCTATGAAGGAACCCCATCTTTCTGTCAAATCATTGGTTCTCTTCAATACATGCTATTCACTAGGCCTGATCTAGCCTTCGTCGTCGACAAACTCATCCAATTTATGGCCACACCTCATGAAGAACACTTCGAACTCCTCAAACGCACATTAAGATACATCAAAGGCGTATCAGAGGTTTTGGATTTCCTTTGTATTTCAAAACCTCTCTACCTCTTTAGTACGTGTGAGCGTGTGTGCGAGTTTAATTTAAAATATTACTTTTTCAATATTTGTTTTAATTTAAATTTGTACATAAATATCTAGCCCAATAACGACCTCGGAAATGAGACTCATTAAATCCATTTGAACAAACACCTTCCCTCTTTTGTATCCAGGTTCATATAGCCGTTTTTGGCATTAAACTGGTCTCGTGGATAATGTTGGATGCATACAATGAGACCATAGGAACTCGTTATCACCTAATGTCTTGATGGGAGATGAACGACTCTCTTTTGGCTCTTTGTTAATGGGCAGTCTGTCTATATAAAGGACTGTAGTCTTAGCCTTTCAAACACAACACAACAGAAGCATTTTGTTCTCCACTCACATCTGTTCTCCACCATTTGTGCGCTCATTGTGAATTCGCGTAGGCGGATTTTGTGCTTTGTTTTTTCTAAGACGACGAGGGTCAACAGACGTTCGACGTTGCTCTCTTGCTAGCACCGGGAGGCAACATCCAGCTGGGAGGTGATTGATTCTGGAAACCAGACCGCCATCAAGCTCGTGCATAGGAGCGACAGAATCTATCTTCACGACAGCATCTTTCGACGTGCATCCATTTCCCAGGCTGGATCTTTCAAACTAAAATTTCTTTATTCTTATTTTGATCATATTTGCTTGCCAATCTTAAATCAAATTACCTTTAGAAACAGTGCTACAAAACTATAGCATTTATCCAACAAGAGGCAGCTTCAAAATTTTACTCTTCGCCGACCCATACCATTCAAGACTATACATATGCTGATTGGGCTTCTTGCTCTTTTACCATAGACTCCTCCTCTGCCTTTATAATCTATCTTGGGCAGACCCCCATTTCCTGGAGCTCAAGGAAACAACATACTGTGGCTCAGAGCTCAACTGAAGCAGAGTATCACTCTATCGCTCACACTACAACTGAACTAATTTGACTCCAGTCTTTACTTCTTGAAATGGTATTCAGTTACCTACTCCATTCACAATTCTTTGCGCAATGTGGGGGCCAACTACCTTACTGTAAAACCTACCTTCCATCACAAAACAAAGCACTTTGAGGTGGATTATCATTTTGTTCGTGATGTGGTGGCCATAAAAACAATACAAGTTCAACATATACCTTCCAGGAAACATATAGCAGACCTTCTTACAAAACCTATTGGAGCTACTCAGTTTGAAAGGCTTCAATCCAAGCAGTTACCATCGCTGAGCTTGAGGGGGGCTGATAGAATAGACAAACAAACACCTCTCTACAACACATCTTTTCTATTATTCATTTTAGCTACCTATATGTCTTTTCTAAAGTGGTTGTAACAAAGTACTGAGTAATCCATCTATAAATATACGTACCTCACCAACTGGTGTGAGGTCTCTTTCTATCCTTACCATTTCTTTCTTACAACAAGAGTTGAGAGGTGAGGGGTGGTGAAAGATGATAGGAAAGGGTGGTATTTGTAGAGGAGGGGAGGGTGGACGCCAGGGACGAAGCCAGAATTTTACTTTCGAGGGAGCTTGATTAGTTTGATATCAAAAATATACAAATTTTATTTTCGAATTTTACTTATGAGGGAAGCTTGATTAGTTTGATATCAAAATTATACAAATTTCATAAAATATTAGAAAATTTTTCTTTACGAAATTCAAAAAATGTATCAAATAATACATTAGAAATACATAAAGTCATGAAATAAATGTATAAAATTAAGACTACTATACACTGAATAAAATGTAAACTTGATTAGTGATGTCTTCTTATTAATCATGCACATTGTCGTCGTCACTTTATATCATCATATTCATCAATGATTGAATCTATTGATAATTTCTCTCGACTCCTTTTTTGATGTATGCCAGTAGACAACTCATAAGAAAATTATCTTCCATCTTGTTTCAAGCATGAATTTTGTATCTTCATGGCTGAAAATGCCCTTTCTGTAGTTACAATAGAAATAAGCAATGCTAACACAAGGTAAATCAATTGACTGGTAAAATAATAAATACCCATCTTTCGTATTTCTTCTGAGTTCTGATAAAGTTCCATGAGGTTGAATTAAAGTGGTTGAGATGACATAGTTTATCAATCCTTTAACTTGATATCATTATTGATGAGGGAAATTCCCACGTCTTTCATATTATATGTCATCTCTCTCACTATCTCTATATATGTAAACCTTTAATATTTAAATAAGACTTTTGGAGTGCAACATTGGATATTTTTGAACAATATGAGAATCTAAGAATTCAACATATACCCAAAAGTCGAATCCGTCCCAATGTGTATTGCCAAATAGCGATCAGTTGTCTACAACTCCTTCAACATCGTGTGTCTTGGCGCTCCTCCAATGTGACGACGACTTTTCTATGAAAACATATGGGTCCTTTTTGATATATATATATATATAGGAGAAACTTCAAATGAGACAGGGACTCACCAATATTATGGTGAGCCCTCAATCTCGACCTTCTATCTTTGATCTCACAACTGGATTTATTGGCGCACTAATTAAATTAATTTAATGATTAGAAATTTTTGGTCATTTCGTCACATTCTAAATATAGAATGTGACAACTATTTCACCAAATCTGGCGCCTCCCTCCCCTGTGGGGATCTTCGTTCTTGCCCTAAATCAAAAGGAGGTGGCGGCAACACGAGTTGTTGCGGCGGTGGATCTCGCGCGCCTGGCGATGTGGATTAGTGATTGTTCCAGGAGATCGTTGCAGGCACGTTCTGGATCGACGGAGGTGCTCGTCTCCATACAGAGGAGTGGTGATGGTGCGGTGGCTCTTCGCTCGGCCGACCGTGCTGGGCGCGATGGGTGGCGGCGTCGCTCCAGGCGGATGGAGGAGATCGGTTGATTAGTCGGGCTCGCATACAACAGCTCGTGCGAGGGAGATGACCGTCGATCGGAGGAGGCGGTTCGTACAAGGACCATTGAGCGTAGGAGGCGGTCGCGCAGGGCGTGGGAGACAAGGTACCGATTTACATTGTGGGCTAACTATTTTACAAATATTTGTTTAATATTTACAATTTGATTCACTTTTTTTTACAAATCTCATTTTTTGTTTTTCGTGCAAGGACCATTGAGCGGAGGAGGCGGCCGCGCGGGGCGTGGAAGATGGGGTACCGATTTACATTATGGTCTAATTATTTTACAAATATGTGTTTAATATTTACAATTTGATTCACTTTTTTTACAAATCTCATTTTTTGTTTTCATATTTTGCAGAGCTCTGCGTGGATTTTACAAAGGCGAGATATACTGTTACAAAGACTCACGGAATTTTTACAAAACAAACACAAATTTACAAAATAGACTGAAGTTTACAAAGAAGAAATTACTCTTACAAAACTTGCTGGAGTACAAAATTAATGTACCCATTTACAAAACAGAGATAACCATTTACAAAATATATTAATGAAATTACAAAGAGGAAAATATATTTTACAAAATCTCATTGTATTTTACAAAGCTATGGTTGATTGCAGAACGTTTGGAATAAAATTAGTAATTAATCAATAAATGCATTAGTGAAAATACCAAATCAAGAAAAAGCTTAGAATGGCAATTTGAAATCAATAAATGAATCTCGAATTTAATTAAATTGAGAAGACGAAAATACCCTTTTGGATGAGATTTTTGATGCAACCGTCAGATTGAGATCTGACGAATCTGAGCGATGGCTCACCACAATATTGGTGAGACCCCACCTCAATTGAAAGGATCCCTATATATATATATATATATATATATAAAGTAAAATGGGGCTGCCCCCAGGGAGTAGCCAACTTAGCTACTCCCACCCCTATTTTTCCCTAATTTTTTTATTTTCTTAGAAAATAAGAATTTGTATATTCGTCATTATATCCCTCTCACATTCTATTAAAATTTCGTCAGAAACAGAGACTCCTAAGTTGCTAATGAATTTCCTAAGTTGTCGATAGTTTATATGAGAGATGATGGGTTGATAAAGTAAGAAATCTTCTTTAATTATCATCCGCAATTTCAAATATTAATGATGATTGGAGTGGTCCGCTGGAATCAGAAAGTTATTAGTGGTAATTGGAGTTGTCTGTTGGAATCGGAAAGTAGCCATTTGTCGTACACTAGTGTTTAAGTAGTAGTGTTAATTTATGGGTTCGATGGGGATGTCCTTGCCCTATTTTCCGATGAATTTTTTTTTTCAAAAATATCACAATGTATTTTTATCACTATATCAAATTAATATGTCATTACAGTTCCATCAGAAACAAAGACTCATATGCCCTTCATATAGAAAAGATCGATTACATCAATTCTAAGACCATTAAAATTAACTAAATGGAAGACATATGCGTCTCTGTTTCTAACGAAATGAAAATGACATATTAGAGGGATATAGTGATGAAAATATTTTGCGGTAATTTAAAAAAACCAAAAAAAATATTGGAAAATATGATCGAGCCAGTCTCATTTTCCATTAATTGTCACGACACATCCCGCTAGCCGAGACGAGCGTGGCAAGTATCCTCATAATATTATTCCTTATCTTATTGGAATGTCCATAAAAATTATGGCAGCAATTCCTCTATAATTTGGAGTTCTCCTAAAGCGTGTACATGTATCTGAATAAGATCTTTCATGCATTCACAACAATATTAATCACAATTCATCATTAGCAGCACCCGTCAATTTCATATCCAGCATCCACATATATAATACCAAAGTATTCCACCAATGATCTGTATACAGAACAAAAATTCACCGCACTAACTCATATAACTCCTATATTTTTTTATCAAAAATTCCTATTGTTCAGTCATATATAACCTTACCCGACCATCCAAAACCTTCACCAAAAGGAGTCACAATGCTACGATGGCGACAACTTCCAACTAGGTAGTGATGTCCCCAAGCCTCCTATGATTCTTGTCCTGGTATGTCTGTAATATATAAGCAATCGAGTGGTGAGTCTAAATCTGAATAAAGAGTTGTGGGAGCGTGTAAGGGTATCACCCTCATGCAACTTTCAAATTCATGTGCACTTGATATCATGGAAGTAATATTGGCATGTTTGTTAAAGTAAGATCATGCATGATTGTTTCCACTATTCGTTAGTCCCATATGTACAAGAACTAGAGGCAGAAACAGGGAAATAATTAGATATAAATCGACACTGTGAACTATATAATCGATTGTAAAATAAGGACTCCACTTGCGAGAGGATTAGGGAAATTTTGAGATTTAATAATACGTCAATATCAAGAAGAATAATATCAAATGCAAACTTAAATTCAACGAACTTGATATTAGAAACATCGGAATTTTATATGAAACGGATAGCGAGAGGTAGGTATTTATTGTTACAATTTAAGATATATATATATATATATATATATATATATATATATATATATATATATATATATATATATAAAGATATCTAAGGCTTTAACATCTTTTAGATGTCCGGAGGGGGGGGCTTGTGTCGGTTGGGGGTCGAACGAGGTGGTTCTGACGAGGTTCCAGAGTTCGCCAGGGGGGACCGGCAATGGAGAGGAGGGTTGGCTTGCACATGTCAACGGGGGTCTTGCAGAGGTCACGACGACGTGAAAATTGATTGCACAAGTCGATGGGGGTGGGAGGGGAGGCTTGCAGAGGTCAACAGGACGTGAGGATCGATTGCTAGCACATGTCGATGGGGGTGGGGAATACAGGTTGACGAGAGGAGAGGCGGTTGCAGGATCTGAGGGAGAGCTTGCAGGGTACCATCCCTCTAAAGTGATGAAGAGAGAAGGAGATGGTACGATTCACAAATAAGAAAGAATATTAGGGGTAATTTAGTCTTTTTCAAACGGAAACCGTCAAATATTACAGACATTTCAAATGGAACATAACAAAAGGTTATATCATGTAAGAGTTAAGCATTACTCGAGGTTCCTCATGTAATTCGTAATTATACAATGTTATGATTGTTATTACGAAATTACTCAAAGTGTGGATGTAAAAATGCCTAATTTATATATGTAACATAGACTATAGAGTCGTCTCCAAAATAAATATTGGTTGGTAGCTATGGAGGAACTTTCCAGGAAGCTTCTTTGCGGATAACCGAATAACAAATTTGCATAAAAATGGAGCGTCACGCTGGACGATATACCATGTCCACAAAATCGCTGATGTTCGGAGTGCAGAACCAATGTCTCCAAGTAAAGAATGCCACAAAATTGAAGTCCCAAAACCTCCCGAACTCCCTCTTTCCAAATCCGACACGCACGCCCTTGCTGCGGCAGCCGCGGGGGCGTTAGATCGTGTCCTACGCACGACGGTATCATGGCTTCCCTATATTGGGTTCGTTTTTATGGTGTGCAGTGCAGTCAACGCCATATACGAGACCAAGGGGGAGTCCGGCACCGTCTTCTTCGTCGCCAGCTCCTTCACCCTCCTCGGTCTTCTCCACTTGCGCATGCTGGATTTCGAGAAGACCCGAGACACCGCCCCGAAGAAGAAGAAGGATCGCCTCAAATTCGAGGTGTGGTTGCTGTCCGTGGCTCTCACCCTCTTGTTCTCTTACAGGGTCACGACTCTCCTCGAGTCTGTTGCGCTTTCTGTGTTTGTATGGGTGGTGGCTTTCTTGACTTCTATGTCCGGTTATTACTTGCTGTTCATGTGCGAGTAATGCTTGAATCTAATGGATCGTTTGATTATCAATCTGGTTTAGTCCTATGCATTCTAAGGTTGGATTTCTATCATAAACTAATATTACATCACATTCTTCCGTCCAATCCTCTCCACTCCAACCCAGTTACTAAACAGGTCCTAATTGTTTGAATGCATGATCTGATAGATGAGAAATATCTCCAATTTGCTTTGTGAGATGAGAAATTGCATGCAAAAACGCCCCTGGAAAAAACGAACTGCTTGAACAGAGCCGCTAATTGAAGTATTAACAGGCCGAACCTTGGAATGCGTGTGAGGTCGAATCGGCAAATCCCATGCTGAAGCCATACTGCTGCAGGACTCCTCTCTCTTGGAAAACTGTTCCAACCTCTTTCCAACATAATCTCCGGGATATAATCGCCGCGCCTTCTATAATGCGAGTGGCACTAGAATCTACGTATGTGAGAAGATGGGTTTGAAATTATATGCCTGTTATTCCATATAAGAGGGTATGAAATTATATGCCAGTTATATGTGAACGGATGGGTATGAAATTAAAAAGCACTTATATACATGACGGGAGCAGGGGCTATTAACCTCATTATTGAAAACGAGATTTTCCATCTGAAAGGAGGACTTCAATGTTGAGCTAGCTCTTCGAAAAAGGATTACTCTCAGAATTCAGATAGTTCTGACTAAATTGCCTACATGCTTCCAAAGTTCCGATGGCAATCCTGCAACTTCAAGTGGGAGCGAAAAGGAACCTGCAAGCAGAACTTGACACAGCAAAAATAGTAAGTAAAAAAATTCCTCGTCTACTAAATTGAATTCAAATTTGATCATTTAATTAAAGTTGATTGGAAAGTTTTTTCCTTTGTATACCTCAGCGTGATCGCTGCTGAACTCTATTAATTCCCTTATCGATGCACCGGTCACTGGTCCAATGGTTAGTTGAGTCAGTAGGCAGTCAGGTTTTTCACGAATCTACTGCTTTTTACAGCTAGTGATTCTGCTAAGAAACCCGTTGTTGCTCCTTCCAAGATTCGAGTATCTTGGGCTTGGCTGTGATTTTTTGGGGGATACAACTCTAAGAAGTCATTCTACCTGTGATAGATCTCTCAGGGGTCTAGAGATCTAGGGTAGGTTGATGATGTGCAAGAGGAAACTTCTGTATCTGCACATCGTCCTTGTGCTACCTCTGCTCGACTGAATTTGAGTCCCACCAGCACCTTCTCTTCAATTGCTCAACTGCTGCTGCGTTTTGGGTGGGGGCCTGCTCGTTACTGGAATTGCCTCTGCGGCCTTTGGTTTCAATTCATGATACCTTGGGGTGGATATGTGATATCCCTGCGGTGACAGTTTGCGAAAGAATAGCATGCCTTCTTGCTTCGACTGTTTGGCATATTTGGAATGAAAGGAATTGTAGATGGACACAGGGGTCGAGCCGATCGGTGGACAAGTTTGTGGGATTGATTGTACAATCGGTTCTTCTTTTGGGGATGTAACTCTTAGCCTTAGTTTTTGTTCTCCGAAGACGAGGTCAATCCCCTCCGCCTTTGTTCTCATTGTCGGAGGTTTTTTTTAACTTTCCTGCCTTTTTGTAACTCTTTCTTATAGTTGATACATGAATTACTTACTTACCAAAAAAAGTCATTGGTCCTTTTTGTTGTGGAAATTGTTTCTTTAAGGGCATGTTTGGTTGCAGGGTTGGGCAGGGTTGGTCCAACCCTGGTTACTGTCACAGGGTCAAAATCCCGTTATCGATTTCGACCGATCCTGTGCGGCGTTAGCTAACCAGCCTTTCCGAGTAGAACGGTCACGGACGCGCTCCAACTCCTCTCGTACTCCTGCTTGCTAGCGCACCGACGCTTCCAACACAAACACGAGCACGAACTTCGGATCGCTCAAGAACACTCTCAAGAACACGCTCAAGAACGCTCAACAACTATACCAAGCAATCACACGAGCACAGGCACAAAGCTCTTCTCTTTATTAGAATGGGAACTATCTCTAGAGAGGGTGGACACTCTACATTGTGTGTGTGTTTGTTTACAAATGAGCCACCACCTCTCCTTATATACAAGACTCAAGGCAATCCAAGGGACACTCATTATTACATCTACAATAATGATACATAAAGACACAAGAGACCCTTCGAGTTCTTTGACAACCCTTTGTTTTCCTCCGCAACTCTTCGTCTGCTTGTCTCTTCGACTCCCTTGTTGACCTTTCGTCTTCCTGCACGGTTGACGCCCAGTCAACCGCCCAGTCATCAGCACACTCGCGCTACAACGCTTGCTGATGCAGCTTTGCCATAATTCACCAAGAGCCACCGAACACTTGGTCTTGTGCCAAAGGGAACCCGCGGCCTCCAGACTCCCGTGCGGTAAACCCTTCCTTAGCGTTCTCCATGCTAAGCGGAAGTCCTCCAGAACTTCGTTATCGTGGCCTCCGGACCACTCTCGTACATGTACTACCGAGCATGCTCGACAATGCTCGTACTCAGCACCTGCAACGCTCCATGCCTCCTTGGATCGCCACGCATCAATACTGATACCGTGCGCCTTTGTGCGTACGCCTCTGTGACCGTACCGCATTGCTCCTCGATGCTTACTGCTTCACTACGTACCGCCCTTCTGCGCTCGCGTATGTACGACTACGTGCATCCACTGGCATGTCTTGCACTGCTGCCTGTACTCGTTGTGCTCGCTCTGCTACAAGCATCACGACACTCTGCCATCGAGCCAGTGTCCTGTATGACGCTTCTCCATCACGTACGGTAGAGCCTCCAGACTCTCGTGGATAACCTCCCTGATATCCACACATTTTCGGACTCCTCCTGAAGTCCAGCTTCATCGATCATTCTCGAGCATCCAGCTATTATGTCTACACGATCATTCTCGATCACGGAATTTGGGGGTGTGACAAGCCTCCCCCACCTGAAGAATCGGTTGTCCTCAACCGAGCAATGCCTCTTCAGCTGGCGTCCCGTCACGATCCTCCATCCGCTACGCACCTCCTGATGCGGCTCAATTGGAAGGGCGGTGCAAGCGTGCACCGCCTCCCTTCCTGCACTTGGTCTTTTCACGAACCGCGCCCCTCCATGACTTGGTCTTCATCGTGAAAAGTTGAGCTTCCTCGTCAGCTCCCATTTCCAGTGTATCCCTCCTGAATACAACAGCTCCATCGCTGGTATGTGGCAGCTCCAGCTCCACCTGTGGAGTACTCACCTCCACGCTCGCTCGTTGACGATCTAGATCATTCCCTGTAGGCGTCCCCACATCTTGGAAATGAGCACCTCCTGTGCTCCGAGCATCTTTGGTATCTTGCCTCCTGCAAGATCATTGGTGGTATGGTTCGTCACCACTCCACCTCCATGGACATGTAACTTCTTGTCCATGTTGCATCGCCCTCCAGAGCTCTACCTTGACTTCTCATGCACGGATGTTCTCCTATCCGCGGCTTTGGTTGTGTGCCTCCTGTACACACGTTGGTACTCAGCATGCACCTGCGCACTCCTGTGCGTCCTCGATCGAGCATCGGCGCCTCCAAAGCTCTCTGTTGTGGAGTTCCCTCCCTCTACCGAATTCAAAGCTCCAGCTCGAAGTGTTGTGAGACATACCTTAGCATAGCACCGATTGCTTCCAAGCGTACCTCACCTTCTTTATCCTCGTCGTCCGCACGAAGAGAGTTCAGCTTCTCCTTCTTTGGAACTCCTACGCCCGATGCGATCCGTCGCATATAAAGCATCCCTTGCTTTTGGGTTGCTCCCTCTTCTTGGAGTACTCCCGTTCCTCCATTGGTGGATCATGGGCAACGCCTTTGCCCTTGTCCTTCGACCGCACCCTCGGCTTACTGGTGAATTCCTTCTCTTCAGCATTGTGAGTAGGTTGGGCCCCATAATCAACCAACGCATCTGCCACCACTATCGCTGAATTTAGGTCCTTCACTCCATGCCTCCGCAGTTCGACTTGCGCCCAGCTTTGCAACCCGATCGTGAAGTTAAACACCCACCATCTTCGCTCCGCTGATTGAAGATGTACTTGCTCCAACAAGTATCCTCAGTTCCCGCGATCGACTGCACCGATAATCGCTCGTAGCTTTGCCCGCTTTCTTGGCACCAACCAAGCTCTGTGATCTGCTCCTTGTTCTGATACCAATTCACACCAACGAATTATATCACGAACCGTGCTCTGATACCAAATTCGTGCCAATAAATTGGTATGCCTTCAGCTCTGATACCAACTTTGTACCAACGAATTGGTATGCCTTCAAGCTCTAATACCAACTTTCACATGGTCAAAATTCCATTATCGATTTCGACTGATCCTGTGCGGCGTTAGCTAACCCGTAGCTAACCAGCCTTCCCGAGTAGAACGATCACGGACGCGCTCCAACTCTTCTCGTACTCCTGCTTGCTAGCGCACCGACGCTTCCAACACGAACACGAGCACGAACTCCGGATCGCTCAAGAACGCTCGCAAGAACACGCTCAAGAACGCTCAAGAACTCTACGAAGCAATCACACGAGCACGGGCACAAAGCTCTTCTCTTTATTAGAATGGGAATTATCTCTGGAGTGGGTGGACACTCTACACTGTGTGTGTGTGTGTGTTTACAAATGAGCCACCACCTCTCCTTATATACAAGACTCAAGGCAACCCAAGGGACACTCATTATTACATCTACAATAATGATACATAAAGACACAAGAGACCCTTCGAGTTCTTTGGAAACCCTTCGCGTTCCTCAGCAACTCTTCGTCTGATTGTCTCTTCGACTCCCTTGTTGACCTTTCGTCTTCCTGCACGGTTGACGCCCAGTCAGGTGATGAATACCCATTCATCACTCTTTATTCTTATATTTTAGCTACAAAAACCTTTGCAAATGCATGTAGATATATGTAAATATAAATAATTACCAAAAGCATGCATTGTGTAAAAACCTATAATTAGCATGTTTTTGTGCAAAAATAAAAGAATAAAGATTAAAAAGAAAAAGAGGGAAATATTTAGAATAAATATTGAGCAACCTAACCCAAGGGAGGGCTCAGCATGGGCCTGACCGCATAAAAGCCAAAGTAGAGGGAGATAGGAGCTCATGTGTAAATATTTGTGTAAATACATAAAACTATATTTTCCTCACCCAAAAATATGCTTGTAAATATTTTTACATATTTATAAAAGATAAAAACAAAATAAAAAGTTAAAAATCAAAACAAAACAAAAATAGAAAAAAATTAAAAATACAAAAATACCTTGTACATATGCCATGTATATAGATGTACATATCTATTTATTTTACCTATGTACATAAATAATAAAAATAAAATAAAAATACCTTTTTCTTCCTTATTTTATTCTATAAATAAATAAAATATAAAATAAGGATAAAATTGTATAAAAATAATAATTAAAAATCAAAAATAAAAAACCCTAATTATGTACATATACCCATATGGTACATATTATGTAAATACCCTATTTTTATTTCCAAAAAATTAATTAAAAATCACCAAAAAAATAGAAAAACATAAAATAAAAATATTTCATGTTTTAAGTTTTTGTAAATTCGGTCATTTTCTAGCCTAAAATAAATAAACAAAAAAATAAAATACGTGGCGGCTTCTGATTGGTCCACGGGGGTTTGTTGACCCCGGTCAACTTCCCCCGCGGACCTTCTTCTTTCGCGGGTCAGGCAACCGACCCGTTTTCTCGATCTTTTGCCCGCCTGACCCGACCGCCATCGACCCAAACCCCGGGCTC
This sequence comes from Ottelia alismoides, assembly GCA_037367405.1. NCBI lineage: Eukaryota > Viridiplantae > Streptophyta > Magnoliopsida > Alismatales > Hydrocharitaceae > Ottelia > Ottelia alismoides. The sequence goes on from JAZKJV010007204.1 coordinate 27,533, forward strand.
CGATTGCACTCCGATCATCCAGGACCCTCGCCCGGGGTGGGTTTGGTGGATCCGAACCGCATGCAGCTCGCCCGACCTCCTTCTTCTCGGATCACCCACCATACTTATAGTCGTCACTGGCGACCTAATTCACGCATCTTTGATCTTCCCCTCGGCGCCTATGAGCTCCTCCAGCGTCCCTGAGTGACAGTCGTGGTCCCTTGGAGTTGCAGCGAGGCCCGGGCAGCCGGGAGTCACTGATCCGGTGGTTTTTGCCGCCGTGCGCCGCCGCGAGCGCGCTGAGCCTCGGGGAACTCGACGGCCCCTTGAGGCAACGACCGGGAGCTTCATCGGCTCCAGCCCAGTTGAATGCGCCCATCAGGTAGTCTCTTTAGCCTCTAGTTTAGCGTAAATTAGGATTTTTCGATTCCCAGTAGCGTAGCTCCGCCACCTCCACCTGCCGTCTCCGTCCACTCCCTTGATCATCCGACACCGCCATCACCTCCGCCAGACTTCTATCCACCTGCTCCGCCCCTTCGTTCCCCCTGTCTCGCCCCGGAGCAGGGTTTCGACTCTTCTCCCTCCGCCGCTCGCCGGAGAGCCATCGCATCGCCGCACCAGCCACCTTCCGCCCGCTCTGACGGGTCGAGGCACTTTGCCCTCGACCCAGCTTCTTTCCTGTGCAGGTTTCAGGGCCAATCGACCTCATCTGGAGGTCGAAACTTCTGGGCACAGCAGCTCTTGTTCTTCCACGCCGCCGGAGCTCTCCGGAGTTCCCCGCCTTCACCGGAGCAGCGCATCGGGTGCGGAGCTTCACGGCGAAGCTTCCCCGCACCTCAGGCGCATCAGACGAGGTCCACCGTGCGCTAAGTGGGCCGGCGAAGCTCGCCGGCCGCCAGTTCTTCCAGGACCCTCGCCGACCGTCGGATCTTCCTTCGCGCCCCAGGTGCAATCTGATCCATCCATCTAGGCGCACCGTCACCGTCTGATCATCCCGAGGATCGATCTCGACCGTCCGCTCGGGGGGAGAGGCACCAGCTAGCCTCGTCCATCAGATCTACCACGTGCCCGCCTCTCCTCCGTTGATCCACTGAGGGCTTAGACTCCAGCGAACCGTCACCGTCCGATTTCCACGTGGAGGGCTCTCAGGTGTTCGATCAGGCCAGGCTTCCCAAGGGTTAAGACGCATTCATCTCCATCGTCAGATCAGCCACGCGTCAATCATCCGGCCCTCGACGTTATATAAGGGGTAATTTGTCTTAGGCCCCCTCTTAGTTTATGCTTTTAGTTCCAGTCCTGTAAATATTTTGCGTACTTTGTTTACGTTGGGTTATTTTGCATATTGGACCTCATACTTTTGAGTAATTGCACTTATACCCCTGTCTGTGTGGAGCCACGTGCTTCGTCACGTGTATGTTTGGGTTATTTGCAATATATTCCCTGTAGTTCTGGATGTTTAGAAATGAATGAAACCTTTTGAATATTTGCACTTATGCCCCTGTGAATGTTTTAATTGCGCATGTGCGCTTATTTTAGGGTAATTTGCATTTGAGGTCCTCGGACTTTTGGTACGAGTTACCAATTAGTCCCCGAACCTTAGTTTTCTTACAGATAGGTCCCTGAGTGCCCCCAGGCACGCGCCTCGCGCGTGATTTGCTGGGTATTTTGCACCAGGACCCCCAGAACTTTGGGTATTTGCACTTAAGTCCCTGTGCACTGTGCCCCCTTTTGATTTTTGAATAAAATATCAAATCACCTCTATATTCGATGAAAATTTGACACATGGCTCCTGCCATGTTGTAGAATTTTTGAGAATTTTTGAGGACATTTTTTATCTTATTTGCTATTTTAAAAATTCAAAAACTCTCATTTTAGCTACTGTCTAGATTCAAAAATCCCAAAAAAATATAAAAACACCCCAAAAATTCCATAAAAATTAGGTGTTGTTTCTGTTGTGTTTCTGATTTTCTAGCCAATTTTGGCTATTTTTCATTGAGTAAAAACCCTAAAAATTTAAAAACACCTCAAAACTCATAAAAATCATAATAAATAATTTAAAAACCCAAAAACAATAATTTTGGTGCTCAAATTTTCCTTGCTTTCTCTAGTATACAGGAAAATTACCTCTAGGTCCCTCTGAGATCCTTAAATATTTTATTTTTGGATTTTGGGGCCTGGCTGGACAGTACCTTGTCTTTTTAGCACTGTTTGATTTTTTAGAAAATAAAATACACTTCAGAAAATTATCAAAAATTCACCAAAAACACTTAAAAACCCAAAAAACATAAAAACATTTTTTCTTGAATTTTTGCTTGATTTTTGATGCTTTAAATAAATTGATAAAGTGTGTTTGTTTTTGTTTTCTTTCATTTTCTCATTATATTAAAAATCCAAAAAAATATAAAAATTATTAAAAATCACTAAAAATATTTTATCTTTATTTTATTTCATTTTTACTACTTCGTAGGCCTCTGGCCAACCCGTGCTCCTTGTGTTCGACCCTGGGTGCTATACCAGGTTAATCTCATAGCAGGACCGCTGATTTTGTGCTTGATTGATCTTACGTGTTTCGAGTGGTCTGATTTTTTTTGATATACTTAGTCTGAGTGATTGAAGTCGCAACGACCTATATTTCTGTACCTTTACCTTAGTCATTTGGTCGGTTATCAGAATGGCGCCGTTGCCGGGGAGCACGGCTTAGTAGTCACTTTTAGATTTTTTCCGCGGCTTTTTGATTTTCGTGGCTTTTTGTATAGAATTTTTGTATATATATTTTTCTCATATTTCTGACAATAATTTTTGGACTGACCACTTTTCTCTCTGTTTCTTGCGAGGGCCCGAGGAGCGAGGGCGGCATTCCTAGGAGCGCCGGTGCACCCGAGCGAAGCGGAGGCGGCTCGTTTCTTCATCGAGCAGCAGGAGAGAGAGCGAGAGAGAGAGTTGAGTGGGTGAGGATAGCTTAGGACTTTATTTCATTTATTATTATTGTAATAATACAGGGACTTGAACTCTTGGACTGCTTGGACACTTCTACCGTAGCGGGTCTGTTTCGCCGAGCACCGGTGTGCTCGGGGGACCCTTTAGGACCTTAGCGGTTTTTCGCGGTTTTCTCGCGGCTTTCTTTTTCTTTCTTACTGCTTTTCCGGTGTTTACGCGGTTTTTGCTCGAGCCCCTAGATTTAGGAATTTCTGGTGCTTGTGACGTAATTAGTAGGATCCACACACCTAATTGCTTATCTGTTCCCATAGAACGTAATTGGACCTACTAATAATAAATAATAAAAATAACTTAGTCGCTTTCTTGAGAGCCTACGTGCCGCGAGCCTGCCCCGTCAAGCGCTACTCCTGAACTCGACCTGTCGAGAAGAGGAGGGGTGGGTCTAGACCGGACTCTTTGGATCGAGGGCGAGTGACTGAGTTAGACGGTTCTGCGCTAGAATTTGCTCATCTAGGACTCGGTTTTTCCCGCTTGCATCATTTAGGTAGTTTATTTCCTGTATTTAAATTCTGCGCGGATCACTTGCATGTAGAGTGCTGGAGACAAGGTACGCATTTCTATCTCAGCATGCATCATTGATTTCTCGCGCATCGGCTTTTTCGTCTTCTCCCCCCTGCTTTCCGACTTAATAATCAGGAGAACCGAAAAATTCGTTAGGCCTTTTGTTTGATTTGAAAAATATCTAAAAAGAAAAACAATAAAATCGGGACTGCTAATCATACTTGACCTAAAAGACACTTCACTGAAAATCTGTCTTGGGGAGAGTAACCCCCTCCTTGTCTGGTTTGGATGAGCGAGAGAGTGATCCGCACATTAGGATAGAGCCTCCGATCTTTTCTTGACTGATTACCGGCTTTCAGTACGGGACAGTCGGTTGAGAAAGATCTGGATACCTATTGACCTCACGTAATCGCTCTGATAGACTGGATGATCACCTAAAATAAAATCGACAAGATAATTGACCGATCCCTTCGGTCTTCAGCTCTGTGTGCGTAGGTGAATTGGGGGTTTGCTTGTTCATCTTGTTTGGTTGCCAGATCCCTTCGATCCTTTCTCATCTATTCCCCTCCCTCGCCTCCCTTCATTTCTCTTCTCCTTGACCCCTAGATGATGGATCCCCCTCACTGCAAGCCGACTCTTGCGGCTTTTTCTTCGCTTTCTGACCATCACTCCAGTCCACCTTCTAGGGAGGTCGGATCTCCGACCAACCTCCCGCTCCCTCCCTCCCTTTCATCTCATCACTCTGGGCATGCTGTGCGAGACGTCCGAGGATACCAGATAGAGCAGATACGACACCTGGACGATGTTGTTGCTGAGTTGAGAGCGCACTCTATTGGTGACCCGAGAGAGCAGTGGAGATCAGCAGATAGATCCCATTCTAGAGGGATGGAGGAGCAGATAGCACATGGAGCTCAGTCAGCTTCTACATTAGCCCCATTCCTCTTGGATTTGGATTACATTCAGCAACTGCCGACATTTTCAGGAGAGGCGCACGAGGAGCCTTATCTTCACCTGTCCACTTTCGAGGAGTTTTGTAGAGCGCAGAGATATTCAGACGTCACTGCAGAGGAGCTGATGAGCAGGACCTTCCCCCTTACGCTTCACGACAGAGCCATGAGATGGCACCGACGATTGGGGAGGATATTCGAGATGTGGGGAAAGCTACGTCGAGAGTTTCTACAGAGATACTTTCCCCCACGTAGAGCAGATTTCATGCGGTCTTTGATCAGGGACTTTTCAGTTGACCCCCAGGAGCCATTGCACGAGGCATGGCTGAGGTTTCTTGACCTCTTGAGGAGATTTCCAGACCATGGACTTCCACTGACAGATTTGATTGAGATCTCCATGCGGGGGATGACCGTAGAGCAGCTTGCACTGGTGATTACCACATATGGCGGTTCACACCGCAGTTCCGACATTCACTTCCTGGATACCATCTTGAGGCTACTTTCACAGAGTTCTTCTTCACGAGATGCTTCGGTCGGCACAACACATGAGGACGATGCAGTACCAGTGCGGTGTGTCACTTCACATGGTGAGCCAGCTTCTACACACCAGCCCGAGGATTTGGATGATGCAGCACCACTAACAGAGGAGATGACTGTGATAGCAGAGGTTCGGACCCAGAGTCTACTCGAGTTCCCGTTGGCCTTCCAGTTGGAGTTCGAGTCAGCCCCAGAGTTCCCTGTTGACGAGTCTTGGATATCAGATCTTCTGATACTCCAGGAGCCGGAGGAGCCCCAGCTTTTGCAGCCGTTGATTCAGACACTTCAGATTCCAGTCCCAGAGGAATCAGTTTCCTTCCTGCAGAGACACTTCTTGGATGCAGACAGTCACCAGGACTCAGCTCAGCAGCCACAGCTTGATGAGGGACACCACTTTGAGAGTACAGACACCGAGAATCCCGTCTTCGAGCCTTTTGTCCTCTACTTTGTTGAGACAGATACACTTTCTGAGGACCAGCTGACAGCCAGCATAGCCGCAGAGCGAGGATCAGCCACAGACACTTTGCCAGCTTCTGCGCTGTTGACTAGTACCTTCTCCTGTTTCCAGATTGCCGAGATCTACACTCTTGATGATGATGCAGCCTGGTGCACTGAGTGGATACTTGATAGCAGTGCAGATGCCGATCTAGACCCTGATCCTCTTCTAGTCACTTCTGATCTGGCATCTCTCCCCGAGGGTTATCTACGGGAGGATGCCGCACTCGATGAGTACTCGGTTTCACCTGCTGACAGTGTTTCCGATCTGGCGGAACACGAAACCGAGTCTTTAGATCATTCTGATTCTGAGCCTTCCCACCTCGACGACCCTCGCGAGGATGAGCCCATTCTGGAGATATTCGATGATTTACCTGATCTGATTCTGTTACATGCATCGGATATCATTCTGCTTAGAGAGTCTCCTGATCCTGATTGTCCACATCTGTTTGAGACACTCATTGACGTGGAGGATTCCATGACTGATCCATCCTTCTCCACGTTTGATTTCTTCGGCTCTATACTCTCACTCCAGTCTGATCCTGAGCCACTGATTTCTTTTGTGCTACCGGATCCCGATTACTTATGCTCATATCATTGGCCGGTAGCAGACACCCGCCTGATTGCATACCTGGGTGTCTTACTTTACACTGTTGAGTTCGTCGTTGTTCTCACACAGAGACTGCGACAACAGTACGGCATTCGACTTACCGATGCCGTCCTGAACCTTGATACTGCATTATCCTAGCCCTTGCGCCCAGCTAGGGGCGTAAAATCTAGCGCTTGTTGAGAGGCACCTCAACATTGTACTCTTTTGTATATACGTGTTTCGTCTTATTTTGATCTTTCTTTCTTCCGTTTTTGTTTTCACCCCAGGTCTCGCTTAGGATTATCTTTGCTATACTTAGGATATTGCTTATCCTAAGTATAGGGGGGTGGAAACACCGGGTTGTTCATTCGTCTGTTTCATCCCTTCTGTTTTGTTACCTATACTTAAGGTTCTTCACCTTAAGTATAGGGGGAGTGATGTCCTCCTTCTTGTATATATTCGTGATTTTCTTCGTGTCTTTTTACTCCTGTTTTGCTGCCTATACTTAGGGATATTTTACCCTAAGTATAGGGGGGGCAGATTCTGTATCTTCTTCACTCGGATTTCCCTTCATGTACAGCTTGCTATACTTAGGATTAGTTAATCCTAAGTATAGGGGGAAACCACCGAGTTCATCTCATTCTATTCATTTATTCATTCCTGTACTTAGCCATTCCTTTTCACTTCCCTTTTACTAAGCACGAGTTATGTCTTCTTCATCGCTCTTGATCACTCTGAGGACATCGTTCGAGCTAAGTATAGGGGGGTGTGTATATATTTCATATATACTTTAGCCATAACTCGTACTTTGTGTGAGTGTGTTAATAAATAAAATGGCTAAAAATCATAAAAAAAATTAAATTAAAAATTTTTCATGTACATAAACTTCTTTTATCTTGCACATACATAGCTAGTGTACAAAGTATTTTCGGAAAAATGATTTCAAAAATATTTTGTGTAAAGTTTGTGTACATATTTTTGTATCAAAATTATGTATATAGTACAAAATTTTTCCAAAATGTTTTGAAAATCAAAAGTTTGCAAAAATCTTGTGTAAATGTGTGTAAATATCTTTTTGCAAAACTTGCACCTCATGCATCATTCATCCATGATTTCAAAACATTTTTCAAAAATTTTGCATGATTGTAAAATATTTGTAAACAGCATCTTGTGTACATATATGTATATAATTTTTCCTGGATGAGAGTTGACATTTAAACTAAGCCTGGAATTAAATTGAGAAATGGAGCTTGAATAAGATCTTAATCCACTTAACTTTAAGAGGAACCTTATAGGACTTAGGGTTAAGGCTTTTCAGGTCTATAAGGACTTAATTCTTTGAGTCCACTAGGCTATGAGCATATGTCATCTTGATGAGCTTAAGTAGAACACTTAACAACACACGCATGACTCTTAGAGACAATGGCTTGACTTGCACCTGCACTTTACACATGGCTCTCCACGGATGAGGTAGTGAGGAGGCAGTTTCCTTTGGCTTGGGGTAGCATATGAGGGTAGTACTTCTAGGCGGAACCTCTCTTCTTCTTCTAGTGAAGGAAGTGCGCCTCAACTTGGTCTAGTGGTGATGAAGGCTAAAGACAGAAGCTGTGGGTTGCAATAAAGCTTCAAAAGAGGGATAGTCTACTGGCTCAAGAGGAAAATTTCTTGTAAATATGCTGCACCATGTAGATATGCTGTATAGAAGTCCTTGAAAAAAAATGCAAAAATGCAAAAAAAACTCCAAAAAAGTGGTGGGTCGGATTGAAAATTTAATAACCCCACCGGAGTGTATATAGTCAAATAAAGCAAAGCTTATGGTATCCATGTTACATCTCATGAAGCTTGCAGCGGAAGACTTAGCTACACTGGCTAAGCTTCCAAAAGTCTATACTTCTTCCCCCTCTTCTTGAGCCGGTTGCACTTGAACTTAGAAGGGAATACCCCGCTTCTCGAGGAAAGAGTTGCTAGACCGAGGCATTAGAGTTACCAGGTTGAGGGAGGTTGTTTCTTTGTTACTTCTGAGGTGGGGAGCCACATATCACTTACACCGCATGGAAAGATTCATGGTCATTAGAGTTTGTGTATGTAGACTTGTTCTGATCTGGTTTATTGAGGAGTCTTGCCCATAGATTGGTGGAACTTAAAGGCTGTTGAGTTTTAAGCTTAGGTCCAAATAAGGTTCCAACACATTAATAATCCAAAGATCTGATCGAGCTCCATATCCCAATTTAATGAAGGCAAGTTTAATAATCAACCTTGATCCATGTACATCCTCTTTTTCTTTTTCTTTCTTTTTCACTTCTTTTTCAAATAAGTGTTTGCTAAGGGACTAGCAAAGTTAAGTATAGGGGGGTGATGAATACCCATTCATCACTCTTTATTCTTATATTTTAGCTACAAAAACCTTTGCAAATGCATGTAGATATATGTAAATATAAATAATTACCAAAAGCATGCATTGTGTAAAAACCTATAATTAGCATGTTTTTGTGCAAAAATAAAAGAATAAAGATTAAAAAGAAAAAGAGGGAAATATTTAGAATAAATATTGAGCAACCTAACCCAAGGGAGGGCTCAGCATGGGCCTGACCGCATAAAAGCCAAAGTAGAGGGAGATAGGAGCTCATGTGTAAATATTTGTGTAAATACATAAAACTATATTTTCCTCACCCAAAAATATGCTTGTAAATATTTTTACATATTTATAAAAGATAAAAATAAAATAAAAAGTTAAAAATCAAAACAAAACAAAAATAGAAAAAAATTAAAAATACAAAAATACCTTGTACATATGCCATGTATATAGATGTACATATCTATTTATTTTACCTATGTACATAAATAATAAAAATAAAATAAAAATACCTTTTTCTTCCTTATTTTATTCTATAAATAAATAAAATATAAAATAAGGATAAAATTGTATAAAATAATAATTAAAAATCAAAAATCAAAAACCCTAATTATGTACATATACCCATATGGTACATATTATGTAAATACCCTATTTTTATTTCCAAAAAATTAATTAAAAATCACCAAAAAATAGAAAAACATAAAATAAAAATATTTCATGTTTTAAGTTTTTGTAAATTCGGTCATTTTCTAGCCTAAAATAAATAAACAAAAAAATAAAATACGTGGCGGCTTCTGATTGGTCCACGGGGGTTTGTTGACCCCGGTCAACTTCCCCCGCGGACCTTCTTCTTTCGCGGGTCAGGCAACCGACCCGTTTTCTCGATCTTTTGCCCGCCTGACCCGACCGCCATCGACCCAAACCCCGGGCTCCGATTGCACTCCGATCATCCAGGACCCTCGCCCGGGGTGGGTTTGGTGGATCCGAACCGCATGCAGCTCGCCCGACCTCCTTCTTCTCGGATCACCCACCATACTTATAGTCGTCACTGGCGACCTAATTCACGCATCTTTGATCTTCCCCTCGACGCCTATGAGCTCCTCCAGCGTCCCTGAGTGACAGCCGTGGTCCCTTGGAGTTGCAGCGAGGCCCGGGCAGCCGAGAGTCACTGATCCGGTGGTTTTTGCCGCCGTGCGCCGCCGCGAGCGCGCTGAGCCTCGGGGAACTCGACGGCCCCTTGAGGCAACGACCGGGAGCTTCATCGGCTCCAGCCCAGTCGAATGCGCCCATCAGGTAGTCTCTTTAGCCTCTAGTTTAGCGTAAATTAGGATTTTTCGATTCCCAGTAGCGTAGCTCCGCCACCTCCACCTGTCGTCTCCGTCCACTCCCTTGATCATCCGACACCGCCATCACCTCCGCCAGACTTCTATCCACCTGCTCCGCCCCTTCGTTCCCCCTGTCTCGCCCCGGAGCAGGGTTTCGACTCTTCTCCCTCCGCCGCTCGCCGGAGAGCCATCGCATCGCCGCACCAGCCACCTTCCGCCCGCTCTGACGGGTCGAGGCACTTTGCCCTCGACCCAGCTTCTTTCCTGTGCAGGTTTCAGGGCCAATCGACCTCATCTGGAGGTCGAAACTTCTGGGCAAAGCAGCTATTGTTCTTCCACGCCGCCGGAGCTCTCCGGAGTTCCCCGCCTTCACCGGAGCAGCGCATCGGGTGCGGAGCTTCACGGCGAAGCTTCCCCGCACCTCAGGCGCATCAGACGAGGTCCACCATGCGCTCAGTGGGCCGGCGAAGCTCGCCGGCCGCCAGTTCTTCCAGGACCCTTGCCGACCGTCGGATCTTCCTTCGCGCCCCAGGTGCAATCTGATCCATCCATCTAGGCGCACCGTCACCGTCTGATCATCCCGAGGATCGATCTCGACCGTCCGCTCGGGGGGAGAGGCACCAGCTAGCCTCGTCCATCAGATCTGCCACGTGCCCGCCTCTCCTCCGTTGATCCACTGAGGGCTTAGACTCCAGCGAACCGTCACCGTCCGATTTCCACGTGGAGGGCTCTCAGGCGTTCGATCAGGCCAGGCTTCCCAAGGGTTAAGGCGCATTCATCTCCATCGTCAGATCAGCCACGCGTCAATCATCCGGCCCTCGACGTTAAATAAGGGGTAATTTGTCTTAGGCCCCCTCTTAGTTTATGCTTTTAGTTCCAGTCCTATAAATATTTTGCGTACTTTGTTTACGTTGGGTTATTTTGCATATTGGACCTCATACTTTTGAGTAATTGCACTTATACCCCTGTCTGTGTGGAGCCACGTGCTTCGTCACGTGTATGTTTGGGTTATTTGCAATATATTCCCTATAGTTCTGGATGTTTAGAAATGAATGAAACCTTTTGAATATTTGCACTTATGCCCCTGTGAATGTTTTAAATGCGCATGTGCGCTTATTTTAGGGTAATTTGCATTTGAGGTCCTCGGACTTTTGGTACGAGTTACCAATTAGTCCCCGAACCTTAGTTTTCTTACAGATAGGTCCCTGAGTGCCCCAGGCACGCGCCTCGTGCGTGATTTGCTGGGTATTTTGCACCAGGACCCCCAGAACTTTGGGTATTTGCACTTAAGTCCCTGTGCACTGTGCCCCCTTTTGATTTTTGAATAAAATATCAAATCACCTCTAAATTCGATGAAAATTTGACACATGGCTCCTGCCATGTTGTAGAATTTTTGAGAATTTTTGAGGACATTTTTGATCTTATTTGCTATTTTTAAAAATTCAAAAACTCTCATTTTAGCTACTGTCTAGATTCAAAAATCCCAAAAAAATATAAAAACACCCCCAAAAATTCCATAAAAATTAGGTGTTGTTTCTGTTGTGTTTCTGATTTTCTAGCCAATTTTGGCTATTTTTCATTGAGTAAAAACCCTAAAAATTTAAAAACACCTCAAAACTCATAAAAATCATAATAAATAATTTAAAAACCCAAAAACAATAATTTTGGTGCTCAAATTTTCCTTGCTTTCTCTAGTATACAGGAAAATTACCTCCAGGTCCCTCTGAGATTCTTAAATATTTTATTTTTGGATTTTGGGGCCTGGCTGGACAGTACCTTGTCTTTTTAGCACTGTTTGATTTTTTAGAAAATAAAATACACTTCAGAAAATTATCAAAAATTCACCAAAAACACTTAAAAACCCAAAAAACATAAAAACATTTTTTCTTGAATTTTTGCTTGATTTTTGATGCTTTAAATAAATTGATAAAGTGTGTTTGTTTTTGTTTTCTTTCATTTTCTCTTTATATTAAAAATCCAAAAAAATATAAAAATTATTAAAAATCACTAAAAATATTTTATCTTTATTTTATTTCATTTTTACTACTTCGTAGGCCTCTGGCCAACCCGTGCTCCTTGTGTTCGACCCTGGGTGCTATACCAGGTTAATCTCATAGCAGGACCGCTGATTTTGTGCTTGATTGATCTTACGTGTTTCGAGTGGTCTGATTTTTTTGATATACTTAGTCTGAGTGATTGAGGTCGCAACGACCTATATTTCTGTACCTTTACCTTAGTCATTCGGTCGGTTATCATCAGCCGCCCAGTCATCAGTACACTCACGCTCCAACGCTTGCTGATGCAACTTTGTCATAATTCACCAAGTGCTACCGAACACGTGGTCTTGTGCCAAAGGGAACCCGCGGCCTCCAGACCCTCGTACGGTAAACCCTTCCTTAGCGTTCTCCATGCTAAGGGGAAGTCCTCCAGAACTTCGCTATCGTGGCCTCCGGACCACTCTCGTACGTGTACTACCGAGGATGCTCGACAATGCTCGTACTCAGCACCTGCAACACTCCATGCCTCCTTGGACCGCCACGCATCAATACTGATACCGTGCGCCTTTGTGCGTACGCCTCTGTGATCGTACCACATTGCTCCTCAATGCGTACTGCTTCACTACGTACCACCCTTCTGTGCTCGCGTATGTATGACTACGTGCATCCACTGTCATGTCTTGCATTGCTGCCTGTACTCGCTGTGCTCGCACTGCTACAAGCATCACGACACTCTGCCACCGAGCCAGTATCCTGTGTGACGCTTCTCCATCACGTACGGTAGAGCCTCAAGACTCTCGTGGATAACCTCCCTGATATCCACACATTTTCAGACTCCTCCTGAAGTCCAGCTTCATCGATCATTCTCGAGCATCCAGCTACCGTGTCTGCACGATCATTCTCGATCACGGAATTTGGGGGTGTGACAGTTACTATTCACAAGGGTACTTCCTCCTCACATATTACTATTCACCAAGCCCAACCCAGCCCAACCCTACCCTGCCCAACCCTGCAACCAAACAGACCCTAAAGAAGATGATGAATCATGACAATTTTAATTTGGTTTTTGTTGTGGTAAGAACATGATTTGCCTTGTAAGTATGCTGAAAAACCCGAAGATGATGCTCATATGGAACAAGGATTGGCGCGAGCTCGAACATCTGCTGCGAGGTTTGAGAAAGGGAATATTAACAATTTCATATCGTTCACAAATGCTCTCGGAGCAGATAGCTTGATGTATACGGAACATCGGATTTAACGTATTTTTTAGCCATTTTTTGTATGGGCATCAGTAACTTTATGTGTTAGTGCATTGTAATATTTCTAAAAGCATGAAATGCTTAACGTCAAGAGGCCACTATATTAGAGCAATCTATGATACTCCCTTGTGTAGTTCAGATGTAGATCCCCTTTCTACCTGGAAATAGTGCGGTCTCCAAATTTTCAAATGCAAAGATTTGAGTCCTAAACATTGTTCATTGTAACAATGCCCTTCCTAACTTGTCTCACACTGTTTTTTTAAGGAAACTCCCTCAAGAGGAAATTTCATCAACTATTTCAAGAACTTACATGATGGACAAACTTTTCAACATTAGGAGTACAAGAAGACGGTATGGGAGGAAAAAAATAAGAAGCAAAGAGACAACATAGTAAAACAGAGAAAGACTAACTGATAAATATGTGATCTATCATCATATTTCTCATTTATTATCGTTCTATTTGATACTATATATCCAATAAAATCCAGCATTAATTAAGATATGACCCATTATTCATAACTAATCTTAATTTGTATATAATTAACATTATTTCATTTCCTTCATTTCTTAATATTTAAAATCCCAAAAAATAGTTAATTATTGTATATTTATTTTGGCAATATCTATAAATTAAAAATATAAAAAAAATAACAAAAGAATTAAAAAATAAGTGTTTTTTCCTTTAAAATACTTGCTAAAATTATAGTTTGTACATATGATCTTGTTTGACTTTTTGTTCAACATGAAACTTGTAGATCTCATTGAGATCTATAACTTTCATGTTTCTTTATTTTTCTTAGTTATCTTTTTTTCTTATTGGGCCACGTGGCCCGACCTATACTCCTTCCCACCTCTCTCCTGAACCATCCGATCACATCATGGATCTCATCCTTGCCATCCTTTTCCGCCCACTCCTCAACCGCTCGATGAGATGTCCAGATCTCATCACCGTCCTCCAACTGCTCCTCCACGTGGACCGTTAGACCTCCAGATCCAATGGTCCACGACTTGTCTTCCACCTTCATAACCGCCCCCTTGCCTCGTCTAGACCTCTCCCGATTTCCCCTAATGTTGTCTGCATGCTCGTCCGTCGCTGACCACTCCCCGATGAAGCCCTAACATCCACCTCTCACACAGTTCCCTCGACATTCATGACCTATCTTTTGGGTAACCATATGTCAATTACAAACCTCACTCCCCATCACCATGTAACAGCCGTCCATCTCCACAAACCCCCCTCCTCCGGCCACTGATCCCCAGTCCATCCTTAGAGAGAGGTAGGCCATCTCTTATGGCAGAAAACTCTGCTACTTCAGAACATATTTGTGCTCCGCGCATGTGCAGGCTTTATGGTTGTTTTGCTTGTCCGTGGTCATTGATTGTATTTGTGCCCCACGCATGTGCATGGATGTCTTATCTTATTTTATGTATTTTTGTTGTTCTATTATGGATGTCTTCTCTTTTTTTTATGTATTTTTGTTGTTCTAGCAACCTAGATGAATTAACATGATTATCTTTTAAAAAAACAATCTCTCCGTTTAGAGGCAGGAAACATCAACTAGATGGCATCCCACGATCAACATGAGGACATATGATCCAAGGATAAAAACCCAAATCGTAATTATGACAATCACATAGGGGATTACAGAGAAATAAACAAAGGATAATTAATGTGGAAAAGAAGGAAAGGAAGGCAATATGGTTTTTTCTATTACTCAACAGAGAGGTCGCTTTGGATACTGTTGGGGAGGGGAGAGGAAGCCATGCAATCTCGCGAATGCACTAGTTATTGTGTATGGTAGAAGAGATTTACACTTGTCTTTTTTGTTGCTATTTTCATGGTCCAAGAGATTCAAGATTTGTTTCCTTTTGTGTAGATCCGCTTATAACTTGTCACGTCCCGAACCTCGAAACATGGGGAAAAATTGCGGAAGCATCCCAAAACGATGAAATTTTTTTTCGAGCCCAGGAGCGAGACGATAATTCAATAATCCATAAATAACTTTCAGAGTGCCATACATAATGGAAGAATAAAGGAAATTAACCAATAAATAAAGACTTATCAAGTCTGAACTACACAATAAAACTAAATAAGTCTATATGTACAATGACTCAAGAGGATAGACAATAACAAGGACTCTTCACTCCTGCCAACGGCCAGCCCTCTTATTTCCCTCTAGGCTGCAAGGTTGTAAATCAATATTAGTCAAACGAAAAGTATGCACCAATAATTTATGAGACATACCATCAACATCATATACAATGAGTAAAAAAATATACGATGACAATTCCATATGATAAGGAATATAAGTCAATAAATAAAAAATGAACTATAAAAAGACTTTTTCATATCTGCCCATCATTATGAGATAACAATGACAATTCAATCAATTTCCTTGAATATCACAAATTTTGTGACCATAATATCACAAATCTATATCAAATATAAATCAATACCATCTGCACCCCATAATTTGTCATGGTGTTTTCTTCTTCTTCTAATTTGATATAGGATGCACCCCATAATCTGAATTAATGACAACTTTGATCGCGTGGAGTTCATACACAGAAAACCCGATCAGATATTTTTGATAGTTGTTCGAGATACAAAAACGTGAATCACAAACATGAATTACCTTTCTCGCCAATACTGTCCTGCCCCAGACGTTGCTTCTACGCAGCCGAAGCTTCCATCACCATGGCTTATTTTCTCACGAAGGTTGAAAGGATGAAAACATGGAGTCCTACTCGTCACGTTGAATTGTGCTGGATTGAAAAATCTGATCTTTTGATTATGGTGCGAGAACGGATCAATTGATATATATGGAATTGCGGCTACGAGATAAGGGATGTGAGTTGGCAGGCCGTTAATACCATTATCAAATCATTCGCATCACTTTCAAATTTCAAAATGGCCGTCAATGCTTTTTTTAAAAAAAAATCAACATTGCCGTCCGTCTTTAGATATAGATTCATGGTCGTTTCTTTAATTTGTATTTATATTTTTTTTTCATTTGAAAAGTTAGGTTACGGTTTTATCCATTCCGATTTTATTTATCCATTTTCCTTTTTTTTTGAGTTTGTTGCAACGATCTTGTTTTGCAAGATTGTGTTTTTTTTATACATATATTTGTTTCTTCTTTCGAATTGTAATGTAGTTTTTTTGATGTTATATTATATATATATAATACACCCTATATATCAATCTATTTAATTTCTATATTTAAATTTTGTTTTTGCACAATGCCCACTTAAAAAATGGATATTACAACTCTACCCCCCTTAAAAAGAATTTCGTCCTCGAAATTCTAAAGACATACCTAACAATTCAGGATACTTTTCTCGAACTTCATCTTCAAGTTCCCATGTGGCCTCCCTATCCGAATGATTATGCCAAGCAACCTTCACCATCTTGATAATCTTTCTTCGAAGTTAATGTTCTTGGCGATCAACAATGTGTGAAGGGCGCTACTCATACGATAAATTTTTATGAACCTCGACAGGCTCATACTGGATATGATGAGATGGATCATGAATATACTTCCGCAACATGGAGACATGGAAGACATTGTGAATATTGAGGTGGTAATGCAATGCAGTAGGCTACCTCGCCTACTCTATCCAACACCTCAAAAGGACCAATGTATCTGGGACTAAGTTTTCCCTTTCGTCCAAATCTCAATACACTACGAGTTGGAGAAATTTTGAGAAAAACATGATCACCAACTGCAAATTCTAGTTCTCTGCGACGGTTATCCGCATAGCTCTTTTGTCTGCTTTGAGCTATCAATAGCCGCTTTTAATCAAGTCGATCTTATCAGCACACTTTTGCACAAGTTTCGGTCCGAGCAATCTTCTTTCACCAACCTCGCTCCAACAAAGAGGAGACCTACATGGCCTCCCATAGAGAGCTTCATATGGAGCCATTCCAATGCTCGCCTGGTAACTATTGTTATAAGCAAACTCAATAAGTGGAAGATTCTCATCCCAACTTCGAGCCTAATCCAAAGAACATGCTCTAAGCATATCCTCGAGAACCTGAATAGTTCTTTCGGATTGACCATCTGTCTGAGGATGGAATGCAGTACTAAACTTCAGCTTTGTACCAAAAGCCTCATGAAGTTTTTTCCAAAATCTCTCGGTAAATCTTGGATCTCGATCAGAAACAATAGAGACAGGTATACCATGAAGCTTCACAATATTGTTCATGTATAAATTTGCTAAACTTGCAACAGACTCTTTTTTCTTCATTGGCAGGAAATGGGCAGATTTCGTCAATCTATCCACGATCACCCATATGGAATCATAATTAGTTGCATCGGTCTTTGGAAGACCCATCACAAAGTCCATCGTTATGTGTTCCCGTTTCCATTCCGGAACCTCTAACTGCTCCAAAAGTCCAGTTGGTCTTTGATGCCCAGCCTTAATTTGCTGACACACCAAACAATGAAAAATGAATTCTGCAATCTCCTTCTTCATATTTTTCCACCAAAAATTTCGTTGGAGATCCTTATACACCTTTGTACTTCCTGGATGCACAGTGAATTTAGAGCGATGAGCTTCATTCAGAACCTCATGCTTCAACTCTTCATGCGAAGGAACCCATAAGCGATTCCTGAATCTGATGCCGCCATCTGGAGCAATGAAAAATTCTGAACTCTCTCTTTGACTCTTTTCAGTTAAAACATGGTACTCGGGATCTTTCTTTTGAGCTCTCAATACTTTCTCCACTATTTCAGAATGTATATGGATGCTGGATAAGGTAATCTTGTCACCTTCCTTGAAAGGATTCCAAGAAACAAAATCATCAATCAACTTCCACTTTTTGATCATCAAGCTAGCTGACAATGCATAGCCCTTTCGGCTCAAAGCATCAGCCACAGCATTCGCTTTACCTGGATGGTAAGCAATAGAAAAATCATAGTCCTTCAGAAATTCCATCCATCTCCTTTGACGCATATTCAAATCTTTTTGAGAAAAGATGTATTTGAGGCTTTTGTGATCAGAGAAGACCTCAAATTTCTCACCATAAAGATAGTGACGTCAGATCTTTAATGCAAACACTACAGCAGCAAGTTCTAGATCATGCATAGGATAATTCCTTTCATGAATCTTTAGCTGCCTTGAAGCATAAGCTACCCCTTTTTCATTCTGCATCAACACACAACCCAAGCCATTCAGGGATGCATCAGTGTAAATGACAAAACCTCCATCACCTGAGGGTAAAGTCAAGACAGGAGCAGTGGTTAACCTCCTCTTCAATTCTTGGAAGCTATGCTCGCAAGCAGAAGACCATTCAAACTTAGTTCCTTTTCTAGTCAACTCGGTTAGAGGAAGTGAAATCTTCGAGAAATCACGAATGAATCTACGATAATACCCTGCTAATCCAAGAAAGCTTCTAATTTCTGTCACGCTCTGTGGCTGCTTCCATTCAGAGACTGCCTCAACCTTGACTGGATCTATAGAAATCCCATCCTTGGAAATAATGTGCCCAATGAACATGACCTTTTCCAACCAGAATTCACACTTGGAGAATTTAGTATAAAGTTGGTTCTGCCTCAGAGTCTCCAATACGATTCTCAAGTGCTCCTCATGTTGCTCAACACCTTGAGAATAAACAAGGATATCATCCACAAAAACAATGACGAATTGATCTAAGAATGGTCGAAAGACCCGATTCATAAGATCCATAAAAGCGGCAGGAGCATTAGTCAATCCAAACGGCATCACACAAAATTCATAATGCCCATAGCGTGTTCGGAAAGCGGTCTTCGAGATATCTTCTTCTCGAATCCTCAATTGATGATAGCCGGATCTCAAATCAATCTTCGAGAAGATCTTTGCTGATTGGAGTTGATCAAATAAATCATCTATCCGTGGTAACGGATATTTATTCTTCACAGTCACCTGATTCAGCATTCGATAATCAATGCATAAACGGAGAGATCCATCTTTCTTTCTCACAAATAAAACAGGTGCACCCCATGGTGACACACTGGACCTGATAAATCCCAAGTCAAGCAACTCTTCAAGTTGCTTCTTTAATTCCACTAGCTCGGCCGGAGCCATGCGATACGGTGCCTTGAATATTGGTACAGTTCCAGGAACCAGCTCAATAGTGAAATCAATCTCCCACTGAGGAGGGGGTCCAGGCAATTCTTCTGCAAAAACATCAGGAAATTCTCGAACAACGTCGAGGTCAGGTAAGGATACGGTTGATGGCTCAACCCTAATAATACTGGCAAGATAGGCTTCTCGCCCTTTCAAGATCATGCGATGTGCCTTCATGGCAGAAATAATGCAACGCTCAGAGACGGCACCATGTCCTTTAAAAACGATCCCAGGGAACTGATGGCTTGCAACGATCACCCTTTTCTTGCAGCAATCAATAATACAATGATATCGGGAAAACCAATCCATCCCAAGGATAATATCGAAATCTGTCATCTTCATGACAATGAGGTCACTAGGCAGCTCATGACCCTCAATTATCAATGGAGCATCTTGAATATACTCCAATGCTTTCACACTTCCCCCAGTAGGTGTGATAACTATCAAATCAATATCTAAACGTTTTGGTTTGGCATCCATGCTTTTTACTAGTGCATCAGAAATAAAGCTATGTGTAGCACCAGTATCAAAAAGAATCTTCGCATGCAAATTAGCAATAAGAAGGGTACCTTCGATGACCTTATCTTCCTTAGCAGCATCATCTCCAGTGGTGAGAGCATATACTCGTGCAGGCGCCTTTGGCCTTTGATCTTGTCCTTGAGCAACGGGTTGCTTCCTAAGCTTCGGATAATCACGAACAAAGTGTCCTTTCTCTCCATAGTTCAGACATTGGCCATTCTTGAGGTAGCATTCTCCAGAATGGAAATGATGACAGAAAGAGCATTCAGGAATTCTGCTGTTTTGCCCCGGCTTGGAGGCTTGCTTCTGCTTCTGAGAATTTTTGAAATTTTTGTTCCTCCCGAATCGATTATATTGATCATTGCGCGGCTTCTCCTCCTTTCTTCGCAAGAAATCTCGCTCCATAGTTGTGGCGCTGGCTAGAGCATCCTCCATAGTCTTCGGCATGCTGGAAAGAACCTTCGATCTTAAAGCAGGGTGAAGTCCCTCAATGAACTTCTGAGTCATACGATACTCATCAGGACATAAGTGTGGAGCATACTTCAGTAAGCGATGAAACTTGTTATTATATTCAGCAACATTTAGATCTCCCTGCTTCAGATTAATAAACTCTTGCTCCTTGATCAACTGCAAGTGCATCGGAACATAGTGCTCGCGGAAGAGTTTAACAAACTCATTCCACCGAATAATCTCTCCTTTTTCAAACTTCCGCAACTGGCAACTGGTCCACCAGTCCTTAGCAGGACCTTTCAGTTGATGAGTAGCAAAGGAGACATTGCTATGATCCGGACATCTGATTGCCTCAAACAATTTTTCTGTCTCCTCCAGCCATCGGTCTGCTACCTCAGCATCCACTATACCGTCAAAGGTATGCGGGTTCACCTTTAAGAATCTCTCAAAGGTGACTTCATCCCGACGCTCCTCACGAAGTCGCCTTTCCCTATCAAGACGCCTCTCGCGACGTCTCAGATCCTTGTCCTTGCTCTGGTGATGATCAGCTTGATCACGAATCAGCTGGGAGAGCTCCTCGACCGTCTTCATTAATTTGGCATTCTGGGCTGCCAAATCCATGGAGCGACGACTCCGCTTACGGTTCGAGACGGTCAACATCTACGAATAGCGACAGTCAATTAGTCAGCTATTCCAAATATAATCTATAATTATTCTAAGTCATCCTAAAATTGGATAATATTCCTCTAATCTTCCATTTGGCTCTGATACAACGTTGTCACATCCCGGACCTCGAAACATGGGGGAAAATTGCGGAAGCATCCCAAAACGGTGAAATTTTTTTCGAATCCAGGAGCGAGACGATAATTCAATAATCCATAAATAACTTTCAGAGTGCCGTATATAATGGAAGAATAAAGGAAATTAACCAATAAATAAAGACTTATCAAATCTAAACTACACAATAAAACTAAATAAGTCTATCCGTACAATGACTCAAGAGGATAGACAATATCAAGGACTCTTCACTCCTGCCAACGGCCAGCCCTCTTATTTCCCTCTAGGTTGCAAGGTTGTAAATCAATATTAGTCAAACGAATTTGACTAAGTATGCACCAATAATTTATGAGACATACCATAAAATATTTGAATAAAAAAATACATTTTAACCTATAAATTAAAAGGCAATAATGTATATATCTCTTTACATTTAACAAACTAATCCATGAATAAGCATTATGGCTAAATATCAACTTGGCACCTAATTATATAAAGTTGTAACACAGAGATATAATCAAGGTATTTCAACAAGATAAAAAGCAACATTTCGATCTCTAATAAAATCAAATATGGGGTATAAATAATAACGGTATGTGACATAAATTAATGTACATACCTCTCTTCTTCTTTTTTTTTCAAAACGATAAGGGTAGATCCCTATGTTTCTCCGTGGATGGCAATCAGTTATCACCTAAATAAAAGAGATGTATTTCACTGTTATGCGCAATCCGTAATACAACACATCCTAATATCTGAAATCCCAACAATCGCAATACCCTCTTTTTTTATAAATATACTTATCTAATTAATACGATTGTTATTATTTTATTTTAACGAAATTATGTACAAAGTTGACGTTTTCCAACTTGATTCAATTCCGAGTATCCTGATTTGATTTTTTTATAACATAGGTACTTAAATGCCTAACCATTAAACCTTTCTAGCAAAAGTTAACAAGCTACTAATTGTCATACGTACTCTATTTTTGCTAGAAATTCAAAAATTATTCCTCTTTTTTTTATTCTCTAGTGAGTAAACTTCAATTATCGTTTAGAGTCTAATTGTCATGGTGTTTTCTTCTTCTTCTAATTTGATATAGGATGCACCCCATAATCTGAGTTAATGACAACTTTGATCGCGTGGAGTTCATACACAGAAAACCCGATCAGATATTTTTGATAGTTGTTCGAGATACAAAAACGTGAATCACAAACATGAATTACCTTTCTCGCCAATACTGTCCTGCCCCAGACGTTGCTTCTACACAGCCGAAGCTTCCATCACCATGGCTTATTTTCTCACGAAGGTTGAAAAGTTGAAAACATGGAGTCCTACTCGTCACGTTGAATTGTGCTGGATTGAAAAATCTGATCTTTTGATTATGGTGCGAGAACGGATCAATTGATATATATGGAATTGCGGCTACGAGATAAGGGACGTGAGTTGGCAGGCCGTTAATACCATTATCAAATCATTCGCATCACTTTCAAATTTCAAAATGGCCGTCAATCCTTTTTTTAAAAAAAAAAATCAACATTACCGTCCGTCTTTAGATATAGATTCATGGCCGTTTCTTTAATTTGTATTTATATTTTTTTTTTCATTTGAAAAGTTAGGTTACGGTTTTATCCATTCCGATTTTATTTATCCATTTTCTTTTTTTTTTGAGTTTGTTGCAACGATCTTGTTTTGCAAGATTGTGTTTTTTTATACATATATTTTTTCTTCTTTCGAATTGTAATGTAGTTTTTTTGTTGTTATATTATATATATATATATATATATATATATAATACACCCTATATATCAATCTATTTAATTTCTATATTTAAATTTTGTTTTTGCACAATGCCCCCTTAAAAAAACGGATATTATATAACTTGTGCTCTTATTTATTTCTAAAGCCACTTTTAGTTTTCAATATCAGAAGCATCTTTTATTTAGTATAGCGCATAGATGAGCATGCACATGGTCAATCTCTCTGTAGTCATATGTTACAATTGAATATACACATAAACATTTTTATATTAGCTGGTATAGCTTAATATATTTCAAATACTTGTTTTTATTTCAATATTAAAAAATAATTTACATATGTCATCTTGTATCTTTTTAATAGTAGGTCCGGTAATTTCGGGGGTCCGGAACATTCCCACTAGGATTCGAACCCGGATCCTATAAAGTGGAGGCACACTGCTCTACCACCAGACCACTCCTTGGATTCATCTTGTATTCCATATTACCATTAATGATATTCTTCATTAATTCTCGTAATACACTAAGCATGTATACACTCTATCATGTTGTATGGTTGTTCCACGTACTAGTATAAAAGTCCGCACTTCGCTACGTTATTGATTTGAAAAAAAATCAAAACACATTGTCTATTAGATATCATATTTAATATTATTGGTTTTCATAAGTTGTTATTTTTTAGTATGAACGTTGTAAATCTTTGATTTTTCTATATGGGTTCAATGGGGTCACTACAACAATTAAGATCTATAGTGACAATTTTTCTGTTAAGAGCGCAACGAATAAAATGCCACTAAATCATCTTATGACGAATTTATGATCCGTTGTAAGAATCGTTGCTATATAAGCCGTTGCTAAATTTTTAGCAACAATTACTAATCATTGAGAAATTTAAAACCGCAACGAATAAAAATCGTCATGAGATTAAATTTAACAACAAATAAAAACCGTTGCCATTTGGATATGTCAACGATTTTTTACGTCACTATATAGAACTTATTATTTAACTCTTTATATATAAAAACATTTTTTCCGTCACTATTTGCGGTAATGCTAACGAATAATTTGTCACTAAAATATAGTATATGTTTTATTTGTCATTATATAAATTAATATTGTCATTTATTTGTCGGTTATAATTATACATATTAACTAATAATATATGTGTATCAATGATGTGTTCAATTCAAATAACATCCATAAATCTCCAAACAAAGACTACTAATTATGAAGTCATCTAAAGCTAAAAGCTAATCAAATGTTAACTAAATATTGCTATGTATGGAACAATGAAAACATCAATATTGTTACAAATATCATAGCTTGAAACGTCATCCATATCAATCATGGCATTCTAATATCTTGGAAAATTTCAAATGCTCATTTACTAGAGTAGTTCAATAAATCACAAACCTGTAACATCGAAAAGAAAAGTAATTAGCAAAAATCATGATAGTATTTTCAAAAATCATAAGTAAATGAGTGCCAATATGATATAATTGCGCTAAAAATAACTTTATTTGACCACTAAAAGAAAACTCTTACCTGATAATTAGGGGGCAAATCAGAACCATATCCCATGAACCGTGGAAAATTAGTCAAACTTACCTATAAAATTATAAAAAAAAAATAAACAGTGAGGTTCTCTTGATAATTAGAATGAAAAATTAGTAGCTTCTTGGGACTCAATACCCTATTTATTTCAATGCTATATTTGAATAAGACAAATCTAATCATTAATATAGGGATAAGAATCAATAACAAAAGATTGTGATTTCATTTCAAACAAAACAACACAACTCTAAGAAAATAAAAAAATATTAGATATATTACCGCTAATGAAACATATGCATCGTATGCCTTTCATGTAAAGTAAAGAAATTATATTGTTGTATCCATTAAAAAAATCATGATAATATGAGGTTTATATTAGCTGCAACTAGCCTGTGAATTATAAACTGTGTGCATGCTTACCCGGTAAAATTGGATGTTGTGCAATTAGCTACATTATCATTTCCATTTCCAAAAATGGACAGTTCTTGCGACTCTCTGAACTGAAATATTATCACAGAGAACAGAGGCCAGGGTTCAGTACGAAAGTTATCTTTAAGTAAACAAAACAAGGAAGCTAATTAACAAATAAAAAATCCACATAGAAACCAGAATTTTGTACCCACTTCAGGAAAATTCCTCTACTTCTCTCAATGTAAAGCTTGATGTCAAAAGGTATCATGGATATATGAGTCAAACATAGAAACATAGCCAAATATGCATTATTTGTTTGAAATAAACTGAACTGGATGTGACAAATGTAAAAGACATAGGTTATTGGCACCATCAAATGAACATTGTTTTAATATCACGATCAATGCCATCAAAAATATCACAACAACATCCAGGAAGTTAAGCATTCCACCTTTTTCCAAATTAAACATTTTTACTGTGTATTTAGCTCCAAAGATTCTTTAAAGTATATAACTGGTAGCAAATAGGAAAACGATAATTTTTCTAGCTGACAATACGAGCTAAGGCTATGAAAAACCCTAGAAAAGGTGAGGAGGGCAGACCTGGTCATAGGTCTTGACAAGGAGGCAGCAGAGGCACGCTCCGAGTTGGTGGGTGAAGCTGGCAGGGATCTATGCAATGTTGATGACGTACACCTTTGCGACTTGATCATCATGGTTCTCTAAGGTACGACAAACACTAGGTCGAAGTCACTGAATTTATCATTACAACGTTGCAATCAAAGATTTTGATAAGAACTCGTATGAGAAGAACATAAATTACAACAATATATACTAGAAAGGCACCAATACTAACTTGTTGTCATTTTTTATGGGATAATTACACCCATAACCCTGAGTAATTCCTCAATCTCAATCATAACCCTGCATAATAGTGAATTACTTGAGAAACCTCGAGTAATGTTTAACTCTTACATGGCATAACCATGGGTTCAGTTCCGTTTGAAATGTCAGTAAACTTTGACGGTTTCCGTTGAAGAAGACAAAATTACCCTTATTGTTCACTCATATTTGCAAAACATGCCAGCCCTCCCCCCTCCCACAGCATCGGCGCCCGCCCCTCTCTCCCCTGTCGAGTTCCATCTCCTCCTCCCCTGCTGTCGAGCTCGTCCCCTTCGCCCCACGGCCCGCCGTCCTCGTCGATCTCCCTCTACCGGAACCTCTCCAGGCTCCACCGATCCCATGTTGGAAGCTCTCTGCAAGCAAAGCCCCCCATCTCGGTATGTGAATCATGGCCCGCCGCACCCCCGTTGACCTCCCTCTGCAAGCAAAGTTCCTACTCCTGTCGTCCCCTCCCCCCCTCCCCCTCGGCGGGCCTCTCCAGACCCACAGATCCCCACGCCCCCTGCCAGACCCACCTATATCCCCTTCTCTTTAAATCATCCCAAATCGAACAATCATCTATTTCCACATCGAGTCCACTCCGTTCCATCGTTCCATTCAGAGCAGTGCATTTTTGCATTGTCTACATTCGATCCATCATTGCATCCAATGGAGCTTTGAATCCATGCGTCTGAACAACATGCATCACAAAGTAGAAGTTTGATCATCTGGTCGACATCGAGCTATCCAGAACCTGCACATCTGAAGCCACGGCTTTATCACTGTCGACTATTGCTTGGATGAAGCATCATCACATGCATATCGATCTATAACCTTCAATTAACCATTCCCGGAGATGCGAAGACCGAGCTGATAGAGAAGCGACGACGGGTGATCTAACTCGAGATCCATCATGCTTCTATCGAGAAATACGTATCATCTGGAAATCTGAAATGAAGAATCCAATCCGAAATGTTTGTTGGAGAAATGAATCTGATTTGATCGTCGGAGACAGGGCATCACATTCGAGTATCGAGTAAAGCCACTGAATGTCACCGACATTGTTTTGAATCACCGCAACATTCAGGGTAACGGACCTGCAGCATCGTCGTCAACCTGGAGAGCATCTTACTTCAAGCGTAATCAGAACCGAGGATGCTGTATGTGTAGAGATATATCCACATATCCACGGATTTGAAGAAATTAGAAAAATATTCTAGTCTGGATTTCCGTCAGATTGAATCGAAGCACTCATGCATTTGAGATCAGCATCACCTGAATTTCATATGATTTTGGAGAAATGGAAACTCCCAGACCCACCGACCTGCTCGAAGCTAATCCCCCGCCGCCCCCTCACAAAGCACCTCTCCAGACTCACCCCCCCCCAAACCCCGCGGACCTCTCCAGATCCGCCGCTAGAAGCCCCATGTCGAAAGCAGCCCCCGTCGCCGAGCCTTCCCCTCCCTGCTTCAAGCCCCCGTCAAAGAACTCCCCCTCCCGCGCCGACCCTTCCTCGCTCCCCACCCCGCAGAGCTTCTCCTCCTACTCGAAGCTGGCCAACGACCTCTCCTCCGTCCGAAGCTCAAAGCCCCCACTCACTCCCAACCAAGCTTCCAAATGCCACCAGCCCGCCGACATTTTTTTTCCTTCTATTTTTTGGCTAATCCTAACCGTTAGATCATAATTTGGTTAGATAAACCCACTCATATGGTTGAGTTAACATATTAAACTAACGGAGGGTTATGTGTGTGAAACGGAGTAACTATTCGGGGTTTCACATGTAATTCGCGATTATGCAGGGTTATGATTGAGATTGAGGAATTGCTCAGGGTTATGGGTGTAATTATCCCTTTTTTATCATCTGCTTGATCTGTCCATGTATCCATGATAACATGATCCTTCAATAATACCTTGCGCAGTTGAAACTGCATATCTAACATCGACCAATTAGCCAACACATACATGAAGAGTGGCAGGATGCAACAAAGAACACAAACCGATATGGTGAACCATGGAAGACGCAATGCCAGAATTGTGTACATTCTTGTAGCAATTGTCATTAATGTCTGGTTCGTTGATCAAGCTACTTAGATTAGGGGTACAAAGTATATACTTAATGGCCTCAGATTGTTGATGCAATATAGATGTGACAAGGATGTCCTGATGACTGTTGTTGAGGCAGAAGCCAAAATCCAGGAAATTGAATGGACAGACAAATATACTCATAGTTGTAACATGTGATTGCAATTAAAGTAGAAATATGACAATAGGTCAAACCGCTTAGGCTTGCAACTGCGATCTTGGTTTAAGGCCATATCAAACCTTCTATAATCTGTAACAAGAAAAGTGGATTTAGAATGTGATAGTAAATGGAAACACAAGTTTTTATATTTGCTACTGAACATTCATTATGTAAACCTTATGTTATGTCAACACATCCCAGTTAAGTTCTTTAGTTTTAATTAAATGCAATTAGGAATACAAGGGAAATTTGGCATTCGTGCCTTTGTGACTAGCAAATATTCAAACAAACATATAATAAATAGAAGAAATTTTGTTGGCCACAAATTGTTTTGTTGAATTAGTCGGCTTTTATAAAAGCAAACTGCATTAAACATCGAGCAGTGATGGAGCTTCTAATACAACTATTATTGTCCCCTTTTTCTTTTGGATCTAATGAGATGCTAAATGACAACATTTTAATCATATATTTGTTTGTATGATATCGTTCATTTTTGTGAGATGAAGCATGTGCGTCTATTTTTGTTTTTCCATATAGAGAACATATAAAAAACCAAACCATATGAGGATTTCCAATAGGTCTAAAATGCTTAAAAAATAAATCTAGTTACTCGTGACAAATTCGATTCAGTCACAATGTCCCAACCTGCAGCCCTTTGCAGTCAATCAGGTGCCCAAAATCTCATCAAACAAGCGATCGCTCTCAACAATGCCAAAAGAAAAGCATCCGATTCAGCAATGTCGTGCACTAGAGCATCTGAACTCCAACAAATATCAGTCATTTATCGCATATACCGAATAGAAGAACATGGAATGCAAATAAAGTCAAAGGGATAGGGACCCTATCGACGACGAGGGGGTACTTTTGGGCCTCCTCAGGCTGGTTGGCGGCCTGCTGCTGGATGATGTCATAATCCTTGTAGCATGAATAGTCATCGAGCATGTGGAGATAGGCATCGGCTCCAACAACGACGGAGGAGTAGGAGCTAGGGTTTTGAGCGGAGGAGGCCTCGAGTTCGGTGGCGTCCTCCATACTGAGGAGCTGTTGAGAAGTTGGGTGAGAGTTCGAAATGTGATCAGCGGTCATTCTTGGTTTTATAGGGTAGGGTTTCCTAATAGCGAGGAAGAGGGGCGAGAGGGTCGGGGTGTACCAGAGTGCTTCGGGGGTTGGGGATTGTAAAAATCGAGCTCACGACCCTTAAATAATCAAATTATTGCATGACATAAAGCACTGGAAGTATCGTTGCTATATAAAAAACTTTACCGACATTTTATTCGTTGTAATATAAAGCTCATAATCATCGCCATCTCTAAAAAAATAGCAATGAATATCTCTAATCATCACCATGTTATAGTTTAGCGATGAATATTGCTAGTCGTTGGCATATAACCCTCACCTTAGATACTTTTTGTTGTAGTGGGTTGTGTCCTGCCGCCTCATTTTCGAGTTTTTTTAAAATATCACCATATATATTCATCTATATATCCCTCCTATATGTCATTCAAATTTCTCCAGAAACAGAAACTCGTATGCCTTCCATCAAGAACATACTGATTACAATCAATGTTTAGACCATTAAAATTACATGTTCTAGATAGAGTGCATATGAGTATCTGTTTCTGATAAAATTCGAATGACATATAGAAGGATATATAAATGAATATACATGATGCTATTTAAAAAAACTAAAAAATTACGGGAAAATAGGGGCGGGGTAGCCCTTTTTTCCTTTTCTATATTATTGAACAAAGATATTTTCATATATATTATACATTATATTTAATTTATAATAACAATGAAAGTCATATACATCGCTAAAAGTCTATATAGCATCGATTATCTATTGACTATTTGATTAGAGTTGAGAGAAATTGTTTCTAGTTTGACAATGCTTAAAATAAAACATCACTTAATACCTATTCGTATATGTCTCATCGCCAACAAAATATAAGAACAAATATGACATTCAATGTGGATATAATGAATCAAAGATAATATTATGATAAATAATAATCGTTATAAATTTAACTTCGAATGATATGGTAACATATATTATATCACATGTTGTCATCGATCAATTTCTTTGATACTTTTATTGCTTTATTTTTCCTACGATGAAGGTGTTTTTTAATAATCAATGAAGCATGGTATTGTACAACACATATCGAAAGATAAAAATAGGTTTAAATATATATTGAAATATGAATACACATAAAATAAGATAGAGTAACATAATAAAAGTTCAAAAAAGATTGTGATTTACCCAACTACCGACTTATCAATTAGGCATTTATAAGAACGTTTCTTGACTTTAGTAATAACTCAATACAAATTAAGGCATTTTATATTATTAGTAGATATTATATCTATTTTTTATATTTATGTGAAGATGGATTAAGCGGAAAGACTTGATGGAGAAAAATAATCTGAAAACATTCTAATTGTTGACGAGATTCTAATCGTTAGTGCAATTTTTTAAGGGATTTTTACCCGACAGAGCCTATAATCTTTTTAAATTACCTCTACAACCTTTGAAACGTCGATATTCCTCCCTCAACCTCGTAAACTTGCTAACCCTTACCCGACAGACCCTGCGGTTAATCGACATCCATTTGTCCGTTAAATTTAACCGGATTCCGTTAAAAAGGGATGCATATTACCCTCTTTGTTTAGAAAATTTACAAAAGATGCCATCCGTCTTCTTCTCTACGCATTCCTCTTTGAATGAGTTGAAAAATGGTGACAAAAGCAAGCAAGTCCTGTCTCTGCGGACTGTTATCAACAAAGTTTCTCGGTTCAAGCTCAAATATCCTGTAGATAGCTTAAAGACCCGTATCAAGGAGTTGGAGCAGCAAGTTGAACCGATGAATGACACGAAGAATAGCTGTCAGCACCAAGACTCTGACATGGATATTGAGACTGGGTCTGAGTGTGGAGCGAGTGCGAAAGATAATCTTGAAGACACTAGTGGTTCAGTTAAAGTTCATGATAGAGACCTTGTGGATGAGTTTCAGGATAAATCCACTGCTTGTTTGTCGCCATTAAACAATACCATTCAGATTACAGCTCATGAAGAAACGAATCAATTTCCTTTGGCCGTGCCTTTAGTTTCTGGAGCAGAGTTGAAGAAAGAGGATCTTGCTACGCCTTTAGTTTCTGGAGCAGAGTTGAAGAAAGAGGATCCTACGCCTTTAGTTTCTGGAGCAGAGTTGAAGAAAGAGGATCTTACTACCAATCTGAAAAAAAAACAAGAAGGGTTTCAGTAACCCTTTTGTCCAGCAAGGGTACAATAACCTATCGGAACCCAAGAAAGCAACAGAGGAAGAGGGAGAGAAGATGGAAGGAGAGAGAGAGAGGGGGGAGGGGAGAGATACCGTTGGATTTGATTTGGGTTGATTAACTCACCTTTAACTCAAGCAAGTTAACTTAAGACCTGTAAAATTGACAGTAGGGTTCATAGGGTAAAACGGAGCAAGTTTACAGGGTCGAGAGAGGAATATCGATGTTTCAAAGGTTGTAGAGGTAATTTAAAAAGATTATAGGGTCTGCCGAGTAAAAATCCCATTTTTTAACTAAATAATAAGTTGAAAGTTGGAGGTCGTAGTTTCCATCGAAATAATTTTAACATGTATACATATAAAAATTAGCAAAAGTAGATGGGAGTTTACAAAATGATCAAAATATGGTAGAATTTTAGGGGGTGCAGAAGAAAATATATGGGGAGAAAGAGAGAGAGAGAGATGAATGCAACATTTAATTGCATAAAATAAAGAAACTATGTATACATAACATGTACTATGATAATTAAAAATCATAATTTATATTATTGATTCTTTAGTTAAGAAGTGACTTTTATATTTGTTGCTCACACGTGAAAATCATAGAATTTCAGATAAATTTTACAATAAACAAACTGAAAGATGCATCGAAAATGTATAGTGGTAAGTTTGAGGGTCGAACACAGGGACTCAGATAGTTTACGTACATTTTTATTGTATGATTTTAAACTTTATTATTAGGAATCAAATCGATCCTTATTTTTCTTTTTTCTCTGGGACCCTAAAGTATGTTGAAACCTTTATCATTATATCCTAGATAATACCAAGATCACACTTGAATTTTCCAGTTTTTTTTGAAAATTTGTTGCTATTTTTCACTACAAGAAATATGCTGAAATACGAGCATAAATGTACTTATTTTGTGCTCATATTAGCCCCAATATGATCGAAATGAGAACGTACAACTGAATAAATGCATGATTTATCATCATATCTGTCATTTATTATCCCTCGTACTTAAATTATCCAATAAGATTCATCATTAATTCACTAAAATTAACATTAATCCTTTATATATAATTTAACTTAATTATTGTATATAAATAAACATATTATTGTACCTTTTATTTTATGTGTCTTATTAATAAAATTCCCATAAAATATATTAATTATATATACGTATATTTGTTTTCACATTATTTATAAAATGAAAAATACAAAAAAATCCAAAAATACAATAAATATTTTTATTCACGTAAAAATACTTTCTAAAATCTTAGTTTGTGAATATGTTATATTTTTATTTTGGGTTCAAAGTTGTAGATCTTAAAAAGATCTACAACTTCATGTTGAATATTTTTTTATTTAAGCTTGTAAGTATTTCTTTTATATTTTACATTATCTTTTGCTCTTGGGATTTTTTTAAATGGGTCATGTGGGCCAATCATGTTTTGACACCTCACCTGACCCTTCTCTCCTTTGTTGCACTCCTTCTCCACTGTCTGATCATTCCATATCAGACGATTCAGCCTCCATCAGGCCTGCCTCATTAATAGCCCTATGAATATCTGATTAATATTGATCAAAGTCATCCTAGCTGCTCTTTCGCGCCTCACCCTTAGCCATTGGATGACTTGATTCAACAGTCATCGTATCATCTTCTTCCTCTAATTGCCCCCTTCTCCAGATGTCAAAGACCATAACCACCCAGTCTTATTACCCTAGCCATCTGGGTCAACATCCTTGACACCCGACTAACCCACAACTTGACCTAACTACCCTCTTCCACACCAAGACCATAACTTCCATGTCCACCCCACCTTTCAGTCAAAGGGAGGTAATTGAACATTGATGAAAAAAACTACTTGAGCCTGCCTCCTCCTCCTCCTCCTCTTCTTCTTCAAATAGAGTTGAACCATCGCATGTGCATGGGATCTACCCTTGTATGCGAGAGCTCCGAGCACCTTAAACCCTCTTCATAACAAGGAGTGCTTCTGAGCGAGTGCCAAGACCGAGATACCTTGCTGTCTTGATCCAAGGTAGAACCACCTTGTTGCAGCACCTTCACAGGCGCTGCTCGAGCTCAGCTTCTAGCCCAAAGCTAAATGACTTGCAGAAGAATTCTATCTTGCAGAAGAATTCTATCTCGATTCTCAAAGAATCTAACAAAAATCATGAAACCGATGTCATTCGATTCCGGTTGCAAACTTTATCCTATATCATGAAAGAAATCACAAATCGAATGAGATCAGGGCACCTTTGTAATTTGAAAAAGCTCAAATTAAAAATTTAACTAAGGATCTCCCAACTGCTAATTTGGATTAAAATTCAGAATCTCCTCAAACACATAACCAAGCAACAACAAAGAACTCTTCTTAAATCTAAGCAACAATAAAGTTTTTAAGGTTTGTTTGGTTACTAGATGCAGTGACTTAAAGTAACCTCATGTGAATAGTATTTATTTGGATGATTTCGAAGGTTGAAAATAATTGGGACAATCATTCATCTGTGATGAAATTATCTCGGGATCGAGAAAGCCATTCGTTACCTTGATGGCGCAGCATGTTAACCGTCTCCCGGCAATTACTTTGTAATATTACCGTGGGTAAAAGCCGAAACGGATGTACTTACCGTGTGAGGCCGACATTTCTCCCCCAAATTCGTTGTCCCTATGAATCCTCCTCCCACGGGGGCGGCGGGACCTGCCCTACCGAAGCCACCCACGGCCATCCTCGCCTTGGAGCGGACCATCTACAGGGCCATCCCATGGCTGCCTCCGATCAGCTTCTGCGTGCTCGCCTACAGCGCCGCCTCTGCTCTCGTCAACTCCAAGGGCGACCCCAACACCCTCTTCTTCGTCGTCGGATCCGTCACCCTCGTCGTCCTCCTCCACCTCTCCATGTCCCACTATGACCGCAACGCCCCACAAAACTCCCCCAAGAACTCCTTCCTCAAGGTCGCCTTCTGGATCATCTCCGTCGCCCTCACCCTGCTCTTCTCCCACCGGGTCACCACCATGCTCGACTCCCCCGC
Source organism: Ottelia alismoides (assembly GCA_037367405.1). NCBI lineage: Eukaryota > Viridiplantae > Streptophyta > Magnoliopsida > Alismatales > Hydrocharitaceae > Ottelia > Ottelia alismoides. Next base: position 61,528 of record JAZKJV010007204.1, read on the forward strand.
CCTCCACGTCTTCGTCTGGTCCGTCGCCGCCCTCACCGTTGCCTTCGGCTTCTACTTCCTCTTCCTCTTCCGCCCTACCTGAAGTCGGACTGGATGGTGGTGCTTGGATCTCACTATCGGCAAGCGCTCCTACTAAATAAAATGTCGTTTGAACCAAGGTTTGTTTACTGTGCTGGATGCTTGATCAAATGCTATTAGCATACTAGATATATCCAGATATGTGTGTGCTATCACATAGACACTCCTAGTTATGTAAAAAACTATGTCACATTGGTTTGGCTACTAAATCAGATATTATATCTACTTCCTACAAGTATCCTATGAATGTACCATGGTTGTGTTAGTTGCGGGATTGTTACCTGGAAGGCTAACTGAAAGACCAAGGAAACACTACTAGACAAGGGTAGAATCTTCAATGAAAAAGAAGAAAAGTGCAAGGAAGGTATATAAAGCATGCTTAAGGTGGATACCTCTAAAGGAGAGAATGCGTGATCTTAGGGCTTGAGCTTTAAATTGATGGGGCGAGGTACGATATATTACTAGTTGACCAAGCCCTACTTGAGATAACCAGTCATAGGAAGTTTCGTGTATTTAAGTGCCATTGGGTTCTAGCTGTATGTTTGTGTGATTTTGTCGTCTCGTGGTGTGGTCGTAGTTGGCAATGGGTCATAGTGACGGATTGGAAAATATGGAGACCAAAATCCTATAGATTTTGGCATGGGGGCATTAACAAGCTCTATGGATTTTTTTCCGAAAAGAGTTCGTTTAGTCAATTAGTGGGGCCTTATATTTGTCGTATTTGCATAATTGGGTGGTTGATGGTTCCCTCTCAGGAGTCGGGACATAAATCCGGAATTGATGTTTTTTGTGCATCTGCATGAGTGAGGGAGGGGGCCTTACACTGAACCATTTTAATAGTTGTTCTAGCTCAATGCGGTTTATTACGGTTTGAATGGGTCCATCGTTAACGATGTCACAGACTCACAGTGACGTCGTCTCTCTGTGGAGCATGAAAGAAGTCTAGTTTTAGGAGAACAATTTGGTCTGAGTTTCACAGGTACAAAGTTGTGATTAGTAATTATTTTGGAAATATTCCTCTAAAATAGCGAATATTTTAACAAGTTGACCATTATATCAGCTATTGCCTCTAATTAGAATTTCTTTTCCTTAGTTACTACTGTCAGTGAGTTTCTAACTGTGCTGTTCTGATGTTCATTATTGTAATCTCCATTAAAGGTCTTCCTATGCCCCTTGTTCCTTGCTATTTGTATCTTCTGTTAAAGGTTTCTTCTTTTCTATGCTCTATTTTCTAGAACGCCCAAAAGCATATATTTTTCGAAGATAATCTGTCACTTCATAACCACTCTTAAAATTCAACATCATTTATACTGTTAAAGTATACTATGAAATATCACTAGATGACAGTCCACTCAGGAGAGTCAGGACCAAACAAAAATGCACTGCAGTTTAGGAGAAGTTGCAAGACTTAGAAAAGTTAATACAAAACTCTAAACAAAAGTGGGATTTATAATAAGCATTTCCTGGTTGAAATTCAATTTGAGTTGCAAACAGATCAGCTTGCCTTCTGGTATTTTAGAGTCCACACACACCAAAATACCAATTATGTTAACATTATTGTGGTTTCTCTATGTGTCCACCTTTTATTCACGAATTTCTCACTGTGAATGCTGACATTGCAGGAGAAATGAGACCCACGACATTTGCTGTGGCCACATGATGTGGATGGGAAGCGCCACAACGGGCCTTGGTCCTGTGGTGGCATTATCAGAAGTACGGAGTAGAAAATAAAGGAGTGAGATTCTATTTGAAAGAGAGGAAAGAGAAGACTTGCACTGCCCTTATTCGCAACATTTATAGCATTGGGGTCCACTTTGTTATGCCCCAACATCCACTTTTTCATCCTTCGGTTTTTTGGAAAGGGATCAGCTCGGTGATGCCTCATTTTCGTGAGCTCTTTCATCCATTTCTTGGGGATAGTAAATCTTTTGCCTTATGGACCGACAATTGGTTGGGAGAGGGTCCTATCCCTTCAAGATCCCCCATCTCTTTGTCTTAGCTGATAATCGTGTGCACGAGTGTTGGATTGTTGGTGAGATGGTAATTATATGCCTTTGTTCTTGACAAACTTCTCAGACCAACGACTTGAGGAATTCCTTCTCCTTGAATCTCTCACACAATTAGATCGATCAGCTGATGGGCAGGACCGTTGAGTGTAGAAGGATAATACTTTCCCGGTCAAACAAGCATATAGAGTTAATACCAGACCGCCGCCATCGAGGACAGACAATTGGTTTGTGATTTCAACTTTATATGGGAATTAAAATTATTGAACAAAATTGATTTCTTTATGTGGCTGTTGCATAGAAGGCTATTATGACAAGGGACCACTATGCGAGATTCTTTGCGGATGAACTCTAATAGATGTCCCCTATGTGAATCCCATATTGAGGCGATGGAATACCTTTTCTTCCACTACATGACATCTGTAATTTGGTCCTAGACCATATATTGACTGGGATTGGCTAAATCTACAGAATCTAGACCTATTTTGAGACTTCTTGTTTGAGGCAAAACATCAATTTATAGAGGATCTTCTGCGGCCTTTCACAACCATTTGGGTAAAAAATTGGCTTGCTAGAAGATGATGCACTCTTTTGTTTAGAACGTTTTTACTATGAGAATGTATTTTTTCATTCTAAGGCTCTCCTCGAGTTTTGGCTTATGTAAGTCTTCTTGTAACCCTTCTTCGTCTTTTAATATATTTGGGACATGCACCATAGTGCGTTTCCCCTCTTTTGACCAAAAAAGAAGACAAATGTATACTTAGATGTAATTTGACTTATCATTTCTTATTTGAGGTGCAGTTCATAATTACAAATCATGTTATCTTTAGGACTTTAAACCATACAATAAGAGTTTTTGTGTTTTTATGACCACATAGGTTATTACAATTCCTCATATGATTTTCTCATTTATAATGATTGAATTATACGTCTGAACTTGCTAGTACATTCTAAATTTCAGTATATTGTGTTTATATATATATATATTCAAATAATCAAATTCAAGTTTTGTATACGTCCATGCGTAGGGGTGCACATGGATCGGATTGATCGGATTTAGCTTAATCCATGTCCAATCCAACCTTAACGGATTTTAACTTTTTCCAATCCAATCCAATCCTTAAATACCTAAATCCAAACCAATCCAATCCATCGGATTACGGATGGATCGGATTGGTTCGGATTTTTTTATACTTATGTATTCCATCTCAATTGTTTACCCTCTCATGTTTGTGTTTTGGCGCGCACTAGCCCTCAACATTTAAATTATGGCTCGAAATTTGGTAATATAGATCTGATGTAAAGAAAAGACTATATGAAGACCACTCAATCAAATTAAAGTTGAAGAATTTCACTAATCCGTAATAAAAAATTGAAGACCATACAATCAACGCAAAGGATTATATTGAATTTAGAATTTGAGATTACTTTTATAAATGATGCATTAGTATTTTTTTTGCAAATGATTTTCAACTAATGATTTCAAGTCAGAGTAATACAAGTTACCAAATAATGATCCAAAGATAAGTTACACAAATAAAAAATGTGATCTTTGCAGTCAGATATGGATGAAGTTCATGACTAATCTAAATGGTTAAGGTATGTCAAACCAAACTACTTCTAACAATACCCTTTAAAGTCCTATAATATATTATTAACAAACGATAATCATAAAAAATTATACTCGATTGAGTATCAGGCAAATTCAACTTAAATATAACTCACCAATTGAGTAGCATGCCTCTCATTTAAAATGAAATTTATTTACCAGATTATGCACATAGTGAGAATATGCATTTTAAAAAAAGGTGTATATAAATTTGCAAATTGGAACAAGTAAAATATAGGGATTTTTAACCTGGCAGATCCTATAATCTTTTCGAATTATCGCTACGACCTTCGAAACATCCTAATTCCTCCCTCGACCCCGTAAACTTGCTAACCCTTACCCTACAAACCTGTGGTTAACCCTCGTTCATTTACCCGTTAAAATTAACCCGATTCCGTTATATTCATTTAAATTATACCCAATTTGTTTATCAATTTACATCTAATGCCACTCCATCGTCTCAGAAGAATCCCATCCCCCCTGCGCCGCTCTCCCGCCATCCTCGCCACTTCCATCCCTGCTCTCCCCTCCGCCGCCGACGAGCCCCGTGCCGAGCTCCTTCCCTCCTCCTCTGCTCGAATGGTCTGTATGAGCCGAAGCTCCCCGCGGTCCCCACCCATCCCTCCCCCCGCGGCGCTGCACCCTGCCCACACCTCCTGCGCCGCTCCTCCTGGCCTCCTCCGCCTCCCTCTGTTGCGCCACCACGGATGCCACCCCGCCGCAAAGAAATCCAACCCCTCCACTGCCTGTGCCTCGCTCATTGACTCCACCATCCTCGACCAGTGGATGCACACCCTAAAGATGGGCGGCTCCCCGCTCGACGCGGAGGGGACAAGGCGGACCTCTGGCTCTGATCCTGCGACGGAGCGCAACGTAGTATTCACCCCGTGAGTGCGTGCGCATAGGATCGTTGCGCGGAGATCCACGTCTAGAGGCATGACCGCCAATTCCGAAGCTCGAACTCTAGGTTGGTCGCCGACCGCCCCAACCTCGTGGCAGGGGGTGGTCGGTCGGCCAGCTTGGGTGTCGCCAGGAGGAGCTTGGCTTCATCAATCACCCGCTTCTGGATCAAGTGGCAATCCTCCATCGTCCGCCACATTCTCACGAGCCTGCCATCATCGACACAATGCTCAACGAACAAACATTGATCCATAAATGATTTCATCATTTGTGAGAGAAAAATCCATACCCTTGAAGCAACTCCATGATCTGCGGGTGAAGCTCCTCGTCCCTGAGCATTTCGATCCTCCTCGATATGGCTTCGATGGAGTGGATTGAGACTTTAATACGTGTAGTAAGGTCCCGTTCGATCCGTCGTGCCTTGTCTAATGCGTCGGGATCCTCCGCCGTCACGTCTTGGTTCCTCAGTTGCGTGCATTTCTTCTCGTACGCTTTTCTTATCCGTCTCCAGACTAAGGATGAGATTATTTGATCTATCTCATATTTCGGAAACAAAACTTCGATCGAGGGAACAAACCAGGAGAGTCGGAATCGCGTACCTTGACCTCCTCGTATAGCTTCTTCTCCCAGGCGTACAATCGATCCAACATCGACTGGTGGCTCCCTGATACCATGCAGGAGTCCTCCGAGATATCGCTGCTCGTTTCGTACGAATCTCCATGATGCTCGGAGGAGCTTGCAAGAACCTGGAAGACGAGCGAGCAGGACGAGGCGGAACGGAAGAGAGCGACTGGATTCAGCATCTTCATCGCTGCAGAAAAACAAAGAGATCACCACAACAGCAGCAGTCGATCTGTGCTTCAATGTGTGGGTTTTTTCAAACCTGTGATTTCACTTGAACCGAAAGAAGAAGAATACTGGTGCTCTTCTCGCCTCGACTCATACAGACCATTCGAGTAGAGGAGGAGGGAAGGAGCTGGGCAATGGGCTCGTCGGCGGCGGAGGGGAGAGCAGGGATGGAAGTGGCGAGGCTGGCGGGAGAGCGACGCAGGGGATGGATTCTTCGGAAGAAGAAGAACACCGCCCCCTCCCAAGCTCCCTGCTCAGCCTCGACGATGGAGCCTCCCACGGATGTGGCTTTCCTGCCCTCCCCTCCCGATCTACTTTGGAGGATTTTTTTCTATTTTTTGGCTAATCCTAACCGTTGGATGATAATTGGCTAGGTTGACTCAAGACTAACTCAAGTAATTGACTCAAATATAGGTTAAAATTGACGGCAGGGTTTGTTGGGCAAGACGGACCAAGTTTACGGGGTCGAGGGAGGAATTAGGATGTTTCGAAGGTCGTAGCGGTAATTCGAAAAGATTATAGGGTCTGCCAGGTAAAAATACCTAAAATATAAGAAGCAAAAAGGCTAACGATAACAAACAGATGTACCCGACAACTGTCCAAAATCTTATTTCTTCAGACGAGTGGCAACACGGTTGGAACAAATGGTATCACCTGAAAGGGGGGACAACATTGTGTGAAATAAGCAATGACATCATGAGAGAGAGGTGGTGGCATTGCGAGGAAGGAGTGGTGATGTTGTGCTAGAGGAGGGAGGTGTTGAAATGAACTAAAAGAGAGATGAAACTAGGAGTGAAATATTGGGGTCAAGAGTGAAATAAGAGGATGGGAACTGAGAGGAGAATAGTTCAATGGGGATTATAAATTTATAAGATATAATTATATTTTATTATTTACGAGTTCAATGTTTATCTCTCAAAAGAGAAGAGAGGGTGGTGACAAGAGGCCTTGCATCCACTATTGATTATGAAAAAATGAGAGAATGTCATTGATTATGGTCTTATAGGAATGGATACGCACACGCTCATGTATATGTATGTTTGCATGTTTATGTTAACGGATTAACGGATTGGATCGGATCGGATTTTGATGATAATCCGATCCAATCCATACTTTAACGGATTTGAAAATTTTCAATCCAATCCGATCCATTAAAATGATAAAACCAAACCAATCCAATCCAATAACGTCGGATTGGATCGGATTACGGATTTTATCCGATCCGTGTGCACCCCTATCCATGCGTGAGTGTCTCTCATCTACAAGGTATTCAGTTGCCGCACAACATGTATCACTTGCATGCCTCATGAAGGTCGAATGGACATCCTTTGATGCATATTACAGAATTGTATTCATCACAACGTGTGTTTTTTTGTGCATGCTTATGTGTTGCCTATGCTTTTCGCACACAAGTCCGCTGGTTGGCACTTGCGTGCCTTGTGAAGCTGTGTGATTATCCTCTTGCATAGATCACACTTTGTCTTCATTGCCATGTGGGTCATGCAACCTCATCTTTGGTTGCACTGCTTCTATTCACCACTTTGTTATGTCATACAATAATGTTGTGCAACCTCGATTCAGCTGCATTGCCTTGCATTACCTACTTTTTTTGTCTCCACCGGCCACTTTTATTACTTTTCCTGCCAATGCGTGTTTTTTACCGAGCATTTTTTTGTACTATTTTTTTGTCAATCAATCATCATACTCCTTGGCATGAAAGGAAATATCGGCGATATATCGGCGATATATCACTGATATATCGATATCGACATGGGATCGATATGGCGATATATCCCGATTTGCAGGCATTTTCTTCACAAAAGCTTGTCGATATGGGCGATATTTCGGCGATATATCGTCGATATATCGTCAAAATATCGTATCAATATCGATATCGATATGGCCTCTTCCATGCTTCTTGGGCCGCTTCAAATTCTACTTTCTTCCCATAAATGTTTGATCTTTCCTATCAGATTTATGAACATGCCCTTGCCGTTATGTAGCAAGGGCGATCTCGAGGTGAAGCGTGGGTATGCTATCACCTGACATTAATGAAGAGAATTACATGAGTGCTTTGCGATTGTAATGTTCAAGCTTGCAAAGAATTACCGACTAGACCATTTACTTGAATGTTTAGCGGGGGTATTGGCAGTAGTCGACTGCTTGATTGGTTAGTTGAATTCTTTAATCAATTGCATGTTAAACATTTTTTAACCAGGTTTAATAATTGATTGGAATTCAATTATTTCTTTTATTTCATTATTATTAGCAAAGAATATATATCTATGTAAATGTATTATAATGAATTTATACTTAAAATAATTTAGAAATGCTAAATCATCTAAAGTTTGGCTAAATCAGATTAGTCTCTCAACAATCTATTAATCCTTAATCAGTGACCCGACTGACTAAATATCGACTACTGACTTTTGCAACCTTGGTCATGTTTGTGATTGATGTGCTACCTCTTTAGTTGCACATGTATCGATCTTGCTTCTAGATTGCCACCTCTTACAAACCCATCATCTATTCCCCATTGTTGCGGCCTTGTGTGGCTAAAATGATAAGAAATCTTCAGATATGAACAATGCTCCTATTGATGCACGTGTCTCTATTTTGTCGTTGTCACCTTGATCTTGTCATTGTTGTGTGTATCATTTCTCAAACAAGAGCACTACTTTTGATACAATACTGCATGTTGTGGCAACCTTTCGTATGGTCACTTTAATGTTGTTGTCCACAAAACAACATGATCTTTTAGAAAGAATTGTGAATTTGAGAAAGTAATGATTTAAATCTTGATGATAAGAACATTCTTGGATCTTTTTTTTGATATTATGTTGATCAGTGTTGCAGAAGACGGTATTCAGTATTCAGTTGGAGGGGTCACTGAATAGAGAATAATCGATATTCAGACGACTATTCAGAATTATTTGATTTTGTATTTTTTTAATATAAAAATTATTTATAATACATATATTCTTATTTTTTATACATACATGGTCATTAGTTAATATGAATTCAAGATAAAAGTACGAATCAATATAATAGATATATAGAATTTGACATTTGTGGCGATACTATGGTAAATGTAACCCATAAAAAATTGAAATTTGAAAATAAAAAAAAATAAAAAAATAAAAAGTCAGACTCCAGTTGACCGAATAATCGGGCCCAGCCAGCCGAATAGTCGGCCTACTATTCGGTCGGCCGACTATTGACTGACTAGAGGTCTGTTCAGTCGAGGACCCCCGCACCGCATAGTCGAACCGACTACTCGGGATAGTCGGCTGACTATTGCAACATTGTTGTTGATAAATAAAAAGAACAGGGGCTACAAAAATACAATATTAACACAAGAATTTTATAATTTAAGATGGTCATGATGACTTCCGTATTCTATAGTAGAAGTGACCTTAATATAGTTGAAAAGTTGACCGACAAGCCGGACTAATCGGTAGACTAGTCAATTCGGTGGGGTGTCCGACTAACTTTTGACTATTCAGTTAATAGTCAATCAACTGACTTGTCAATCAATTTTTACCTTAGACTTGCTTTACTTTGTTTATGATTTTTACAGTTATATCCCTCTTAGTTTCTACAATATCAGTTATGCCCCTCCCTTTCAATGCCTCTTAGTTGCACCGTCATCACTTATGCTCTTATGTCACTTTAGCCATCAATAGGATAAATCAAATCACGGCTTATTCAAACCAAGGTCTGGCTAAGAAAGGATTTCAAGCTCAAGATGAACTCGAAGACTTTTCATTTATTGAGTAGTGTATTTGTAAATTTGTTAATGTTATAAAGAATCTCAAATTATATGTTGCATCATGCATATCGGGCCTGAAAATATTAATTTCACCAAAATGTATTGATAAGGCCCTTGTCATTTGACTGATCACTTTTTCGGTCACTGTTTGGAAATTATTGATCAATACTTTTGACTGATTGATCAATACTGATCAATTATGTTTTTGACTGATCGATCAACTTTTTGATTGATCGATTTTTTGCACACTGTTTGAAAATGATTTATCAAAATTTGAACTGATTGATCACTTTTTCAATCACGATTGATCAACACTGTTGCTGTTGACTGATCGATCTACTGCCATTTTACACCAAGAATTGACAAGCATTTGGCTTTTGAGTCCCGCTGTTTTAGATAGGGAAAAGTGCAACTAGACGATTTTTCCTAATTTGATCACCAATGACTCTACCAAGATCCCCAATGTTCGTGAACCTTCTTACGGCCTATAAAAAGGACCTTATACTACCCTTTGAATATACACAACTCATACACTTTCTATTTTTCATTCCATTTTTTTGTGAGAACATTCTAAAACTCATGGCCCAAATTATCGATTTAACTATCGGTGTCGACATGTTGGCAAAATCGAAATATTGACTAAGCAAAATTGGGCTAAATTGGCCAACCAAGCAAAAGATTCCATGTTGATTTTGATTTCACCAATCTTGTGAAATCAAAATTTCGACAAAATATCATCGAAATTTGGTAAAATTTTGACCCATGCTAAAAAGCGATTTTTTGTCTCACGTTGCACATCAGAAGTTATGTTTATTCCAATGATTCATCTTACAAGCATTCGTTGTAAGACCATTCTTTGTTTTACTTCACATTTTGTTCTATATTTATTTCTCTACTGAGGTTCTAGGTTTTTGTACTGTTGTACTGACAGTTGAGTTGACCACGCAATCAACTTGTTATAATACAATTGGGTTGCCCCTGCGTAACAATCTAGTTAGTGCAAAGATCTGGTTGTATCATGTTGAAAGACTTAGTCAGGAGACCCTGATCGTCGTTTTTATCTAAGAGAGTTTCTACGTTAAAGCGTTTTATCACTTGTGGTTTGATTGCTTATTATCATCTTGTGATTAAAATTTCTATATAACGAGTTTTGCTCGTTTTAAAAATTTTGTGATTGCATCGATCTAAATATATGATTCGATTCATACGGGTTTCGTATTTGGTATCAATGCCTTGTTCATGTCAAGGAAATAAGTCCTCAACGCATATGACCAACATCTCTGGATTGCATAAGGAAGTTCGGCAATTTATCTGCTTTTCATAGGGACGAGCTACTCTAGTTGGAAAATGAAGATGCTGATCTTTCTCTAATCTTCTGACTTTGCCATATGGAAAATGATACGAAAAGAATTCAAGATTATAGTATATTAAGAAACACCCCACCCCACCTCTGAATTAGTATAAAATGATCAACTCAAAGTTGATAAATAAGTTGCTATGTGCTTTGTTAGAAACATAATTTGAGCGAGTATCTCATTTGAAGACAACATACGAGATATGGAAATGCCCATAGACCACGACACACGAAGATACGGGTAAGGTAAAAGAGGCACGTTTAGAATGTCAACGCCTGATCATGACACTTTCAAGATGTAAAAAGGGGGAGATGATCAATGATGTGAATGTTAGATTCACTGCAATAGTGAATCAAGTAAGAATTTAGGAAGAATCTTTCTATCCGGAGGACTACCAATCAAAATCATTATTTCACTTTCATAAGAATGTGGACATAAAGCAACCACTACAGAAGAGTCAACCAACTTCAGTAGGACCTCCATGGAGGATCTCATAGGTGATCTTCCAACTTATGAAACAAAATGTGAAAACATGAAGAAATAAGAGGAAACACTACAAAAGAGTCTATAGCCCTTGCAACCAGCAAAGAGAAATAAGGGAAGAATAAGATAATGATATTGACAATGCATTAGCATATAAATTTCAAATCATTTCTCAAGAACTAAAAAGAAGGGGAGAAAGAGTAATAAAATTCTTTTAATGCAACAAGATAGATCGTGTAAAGAGGAACTGCCATGAACTAAAGAAGAATTTCAGATATTGAGAAAAACTCCGAGAAGAAGTTCAAAAAAAGTCGTGCAAGCGACTTGGGTTCAAGCAACATTGAAGAAGATGAAAGCACATGCATGGGATTGGTTAGATTGGTTGAATCCGACTCATCTGATTCTTTGGACTTAGACGATAAGGTAAGTCAACTTTCATGAGGTGAACTTTATAATTTTTCTCAAGATCTTTTATACAAGTAAAGTATGAGAATTATGTACTCTTAAAAAGGTCAATAAAAAATTAATAGAGGATAATATCTTTTGTTCAATGATTTACTGTTTTGAAGGAAAATGATTTGCTAAAGAAGAATATAAGTAGTTGTAAAGTTAAAACTGATACTTTGGAAATTGAAACTGGCAAGCTTATAAGAAATAAAACTTTTGTGCCTACTTATGTAAAAGGGGAACTAGAAAAATCAAGCTTCTAGTTTTTATTCTTCTAATCAAAGAGAAGTTGATGGATTTGGATATCTGAAAGTACATTGCAATTCAAAGACCAAAGAGTAGTAAAAGAAAGTCTTGCAGGTAGCGAAGATCAAGGGGAAAAAACGAATAGATGAGCTCATATTAATATCAACATCAACATCTAATATGGACCTCATCGGAACCCACTTTATAGTCTGATGATAGTGCAGTGTGCCTACCGACCAAAATATGAGGATTCAAATCCTTGGATGGACAATTGTGCATTTTACCCCCTCTTATTTAAAAAAAGATGGACCTCATCAAGGCCAAGTGCTTATCAAACGCCAAAAAAAGGATAGATGCCTCCACCATGGAGAAGTTACCAAGATTGAAGAAGTTCACTGTCATGAATTTTAGGTGACTTGATTTTTTTATTAAGCTGCTCATGCATATCATGCATTGGCGATGAGCTCTTAGCTCTTATCTTTGGGAGGAGCCGTTAAGCAACGTGTAGTATGGAGGGGGTCTAATTTAGGGGAAGCTTTAATTAAAAATAGCATTTTCAGACAAAAGGAAAGAGAAATATCCACATTAGGTATCTTGTAAGATCTTTTTGATAATGCTAAAAAAGGGAGAAAATTTATTTACAAAAAAAATTATTTTCATGTTCACAAGGAGAGAAGAAGTATTTTCAAAATGTTTACATGTACATACACTAGTCTATTTGTAAAGACGTAAAGTGTTTTGTTATCATCAAAAAGAGGGAGAATGTTGGAAAATTGTATCCCAAGTTAAGTATCGCATAAGCATGCATATTTTGATAATAATAAAACTCGTGTGTTTTAAAGAATAAATGCAGACTGGCTAAAGTGGAGAGGAGCCTCTGCTGTTCTCTGTGATAAGAAAATTCTTTTAAAGATTAAAGGAAAGTTTTACAAAGCAGCCGTGAGACCTGCTATGCTTTATGGATCTGAATGTTGGCCTGTGAACCATAGACATGTGCAGAGAATGAATGTAGCAGAAATGAAAGTGCCAAGGTGGATGTGTGGGCACACACGTAAAGATCGGATTCGAAATGATGCAATCAGAAAGAAAGTTGGTGTAGCTCCGATCGAGGATAAGATGCGAGAAAATCGCTTAAGATGGTTTGGACCTTTGCAAAGAAGATCAGTTGATGCACCAGTTAGGAGATGCACGTGTTGGGATGTTGAGCTGGCTAAGAGAGGGCGAGAACGGCCTAAGATGTGTTGGAAAGAACCCCATACGAAGGGATCTTAGTTTTGTGGATATAAGCCCGAGATTGGCCCAAGATAGATCTGAATGGAGGCGAAGAATCCATGTAGCCGACCCTACTTAATTGTGGAAAAATGCTTTGTTGTTGTAATAAAACTCGTGTGTTTAGTTTGAAGCTGTGTCTAAAGCAAGGAAGCTAAGGAACCAAGAAAAATCTTAAGTATAAGGAACTCAAGCTCAAAGGAGTTCAAGGATAAGGAACTCAAGCTCGAGCTTAAGAAGGGATTGCAAGCTTAAGACAAACTCGAAGACTTTTCATCTATTGAGTCATGTACTTGTAACTTTGTTAGTGTTGTAAAGAGCCTTAAAATATATCCCACGTCATGCATATCATACATAAGAAAATTGCTTTCACATAAACTGATTGATTTACTCTTCTTATTTGATCAATCGTCTTTGGTCACTGTTTGTAAAATGATCGATCAAGACTTATCAATCGACATTTTTGATTGATCGATTAACCTTTTTAACTAGTCAATCACTTTTGCTCATAGGTTGAAAATGATCGATCAACGCTTTGAACTGATCAATCACTTTTTGAATTATGATCGATCAATACTTTTGACTAATTGATCAACTACTAGTTCATGAATATTTTCTGAAGACGATTTTATTCCTTTTTTATCACCAATGACTCTGTTAGAGTATTTGGTAGTGCGCCATGTTGAGTTGTAGCAGGGTAAATGGATCCTGGAGAAGATCCATTTACCCCATCCAGTGTTTAGTCCCATATCGCATGTGGGTGGGACTTGGAGGCTCTGGAGAGGCTATATAAAGAGCCCCAGACCTCCTGTACTCATTGAGAAAGTCAATAGACAAACACGCCCCGTTGAGGGCTTCTCCCGTGGTTTCATCCCGCGCCTCACGGAGCAGGGTTCCACGTTAAAAATCCCACGTTCTTATTTTGTTCTTTATCTTTTCCATGTTCGTTTCCACATTCTTCATATTTTATAACATGGTATCAGAGCGAGTTCGATTCTCGGGATTTTTATTATATCCTCTATTTATGATTCGAGAATCAATAAGAGAAGATTTGATTTGTGTTTATCGTTGGAGGTTTTTCATTCTGCGTCAATGAAGGGTGCCAGGTCTTAGGGTTACGAAACCCTAATCAAGAAGCTGTGATCCAAGCTCTTCAATCGTGTTCTTCCCCACGTGTTCCTCTTCTTTATGCGCACAGCATAGCGCGTACCCAAGGCTGAAACCCCGATCTCGTAGGAGGCGCGAGATTTTCTCATCTCCAGACGCCTTCTCTAGACGCAGCCCTGTGCGTCCTCCTTCAGATTCAGATGGCTGTTCCATCTCCATGTTGTTCCAGGCTCCCAGGCCCGAGCCCCTGTGTGGCAGCGCCCCCAATCCACAGAAGCTACGCAGGCGGCGCTCATCGAGCACCATCGGCGGCTCAGGCGGAGCCCCGGACTTCTCCATGCGTTGTATACATCCCGCAGCAGATCCCCGACGCCGTATATCTCAACTCCAGACGGCGCATTCATCTCCTTGGCGCGCTCAGCCACTTCCAGCCGCTTCAAACATCAGCAGGCGGCAAGCCCATCTCCAGCCAGACCTCCGCTCACGCGACTCCACAACCCAACGCGATCCCAGGGGCGGCGGCTCCATCGATCTCCAGCCGCTCAACTTCTAGGCGTGCGCTCAGGCCCAATCAATCTCCAGGCGCGCGAACACCCCTGGCGATCCATCTTGCGCAACCCGCACATCATCTCTTGGCGGCGGCGCCGTGAAACAAGCCCCATCGGGGGCGACCGTGTTTTTGAGAGTTCCCACATTGGGAACCCCAGACCCGAGTGGCCTTTTAAAAAAAGGCTATTTGTGTGTGAGCCCAAGTGGGGCTGCTTTGTGTTTTTGCCCAAATGGCCCCTATAGAGTTTGAAAAAGGGGGGGAGAGCTGTATTAAAAAAAGGGAAAGGAAGAGTTTCGGTTATTCAAAAAAAAAAGAAAAAAAAGAAAAAAAAAGGCGCGTACATTTGAAAAAACCGTACGCTGTTGAAAAAAAGCCGCGTACAAAGAAAAGTCGTACGCAATTTTTTTAAAAAAAAAGAAAAAAAAGAAGTTGCAAAAGCCGATTAAAAAAAATCAAACGGCTTATAAAAAAATGAAACAAAAAGGATGAATGTTTTGAAAAGCCGACAAAGTTGTGATCGGCTATGTGGTTTGTTTTTGTCCCAATCATTGTTGTCTTCTCCCAACTTTGTCAACGTCCATGTTTTCCGACAAGTATGGGAGAAAGGGGGAGCATATATGTAGAGTCACAGGTTCTGTTGCAAATCCAGATGTCAGATTTCCAGACCAGTCAGATATTGTTCAGACTCTACAGTTCGGTTTCAGACTCGACGATTGTCTTCCGAGTCCAGTTTCAGACACGCACGAGTATGCGGTCATTGTCAGATGAGCATATGTTGCCATCATCAGTTCGAGGTCCCCATCATTCTTGTTGTTGTTCGGCCAGAGTTTTCATGTGAGCCATAGGGACTCCAGAGCAGAGGACCATTTCCTTGAGGGCAAGGGTTTTCATGTGGTATCATAGGTACACCAGAGCAGTGCACCATTCTCTGAGCCAGATGAGAGAGACCCAGTTCTCCGACGAGGAGACTTCAGGCGCAAGTTCAGACTCGATGGTCAGATTCCGAGTCTTCAGTTGACTCACACTCCAACCCGTTCGTCCTCCTCACCTGCATGGCATGAGAAGCAACGTCCTCGACTGCAGCAATGTGCGCGTTGGGTTGATATTGTCCGTAGTGTCTTGTAGCGTTGAGTTGAGTTTCTTTCTGTTTGTCCAAGCTGAGCATTGCATGCTCCAGCTTGAGGGGGAGTGTTAGAGTATTTGGTAGTGCGCCATGTTGAGTTGTAGCAGGGTAAATGGATCCTGGAGAAGATCCATTTACCCCATCCAGTGTTTAGTCCCATATCGCATGTGGGTGGGTCTTGGAGGCTCTGGAGAGGCTATATAAAGAGCCCCAGACCTCCTGTACTCATTGAGAAAGTCAATAGACAAACACGCCCCGTTGAGGGCTTCTCCCGTGGTTTCATCCCGCTCCTCACGGAGCAGGGTTCCACGTAAAATCCCGTTGTTCTCTATTTTATTTATCTTTTCCATGTTTATGCTTCCGCTTCCGATTTTCTAACAGACTCTATTGAGCCCTAACATCTACGAAACTTCTTAAGGCCTATAAAAAACTGTATACCATCCTTTGAATACCACATAACTCGTATATTGTATTCTTCAATTCATTCTTTGTGAGTGCCTTCTAGGACTTATACTCCACTTTGCGCTGTACATGATGCTTCTCACAAGCATTCTTCTATCTTTGTAAGATTTTCCTTTGTATTGCCTCACTTTTTATTGCCTGTTTATTTTGCTATTAAGGTTGTAGGTTTTATTGTTATGCCAAAAGTTGAGTTGACCGTGAAATCAACCTGTTGTAATACAACTAGGTTGCTTGTGCAAGCAATCTATATTAGTGGAAAGACCTGTTTGGTTTAGGTTGAATGCTTGAGTGGGGAGATTATAGTTTCGATTTTATCCAATAGGATTTTTATGTTAAATCATTGTGTTAGTTATAGTTTGATTGCTTATCTATCATCTTGTGATTAAAAGTACTATGTAATGAGTTTTGTTTGTTTGAAATTTTGTTATTACAATGACCCAAATGCACGATTGGTCAGCATGGAATCTGTAGATCTTTTATGTCATGGGTGCTCCCAACTTGCGACAGGTAGCTACGAAACTGTTATTACAAACCACAACAAATGGAGGATGTGAGAGGAACTGGAGCATATTCAACCTTTTCCACTCTAAGTGGTGGAATTCTTTAAGGGCATGCAAGTTGAATGAGCTTGTTGTCTACCTACAATTTCGGATTGAAGATGAAACATGCAAGGCAAGGGCATGATAAATAAGACTATACTATATTAGACCACTTATCTTGTTGACATCTTTAAGATTCATATGATGAAGATTCATATATCTTGCAAAAGTGGATTGATGATAATGGTACTCCTATGCTTGATAAGAGAGGAGGAAGGTCAAGCACACAAATTGCTTCATAGATAGAGACACATGTCGATGATTACATGGTCAGATCAGGTCGACGTACATAACCTGCTAGAGTGTTGGAAGATAATGTGTTTGATGAGGGTTCAAGTAGGTCAAAATCAAAATAAAAAATAGATGGAGGAGATGATGACGACAACGTCGTAGTTCAAGAGGCTTTTCCGGTGAAGAACATACTAGTAGACTGGGAACAAATACGAGTAAGGACTACATTGCACGGCAAGAATATTTGGGAAACCACACCAATATACATGAAAACTATATTCACAGTCCTTCTTGAGGTCCAGATGCTGTTACTCCTGTGTAGTTGTTGGATTACCATCCATATCTTGCGTACCCGCTCTGGTATCCACCGCTTGCCACAACCACATCATTGTCGGGCCAACACAATGATATATGATTTGATATCTTCAATTGGTTCCGTGGGAGTTGAAGGAGATTCGATGTTGAGTGGTGGATGCTATAAGGCTACATCAAGCCTTGAAGGCTGCGGGGCTATATTAAAAGCCCAAATGATGGTGTAAACAAATCAAATGATTATGAATCCATGAACAATTGCACAGTGAAGTATATGGTTTCTTCCCTCCTCCTAGTTATAGTTACAATTGTGGTGGAATTGGTGTCTACGGTGCTGCCGTTTCACAATCATAGAGTCGTGTGAGATATGGCATCGGATATTGGATATTTAGATTTACTCCTCACTCACAGTGTTCCATATGGACACAATATCAATACGTTATTTAGGAAAAACTTCATCAAAATTTCACTAAAATTTCGCCCATATCAACCATCATTTGTAAAGGAATAACCTGAAAAGGCCTCCACATCGCCATAGTGATTGATATTTTTATCTCATGTTGGGACCGAAATATCGGTGAAATTTCTGAAATATTGCGAAGTTTGAAACTCTTCTCCATAGATGCCTTTTTCTCTTGCTCAATCAACTACAATACATGGTTACAAAGCTGCATTTTTTTTGCATTGACCTCACAATACTACCTCCTCTAGGAAATATATTCCTTGTGGTGGTTTCCTTTGCATGTCGAAGACTACGTACACATATGTAATGCCGTCAACTACGAGGCCATGTAGAGCTCTATGATATGGGACAACTACATGGAATATAGCATGGCCTCAAATTTCGGTTAAATTTGGTCGAATTTCGATATCATGTCGAAATCGAAATTCAACTGAAATGGCTGAAATATGAGGGTCCTAGTACAAAAAATGATCGAAATTTCAGTCAAATTTCGACCGAAATTCTATTTCGGACAGTCACTGAAATGGTGATCGAAACCGACATTTAAGGCCTTGGAATATAGAAATCAAATGAGGAAAAGATACATAGGAGAGCAACCATGACGAAGTGATTCACTTAGACTTTCTTCTTGGTTCTTTAGATTCTTTTGAATTTCTTGGTATGAGTTTTTGCATTTTTTGTACCTTGTGAAATATGAGTTGTATTTGAATTGTTATTTCAGCTTCTTTATTCATGAATAAACTTCTAAATTCTAATTGCATGGCTTAAATAATCTGCATATCAATCCAACATGTTATCTGCCTGTGCCGTGTAGATGTTGATAGGTACACTAAACTTGTATCTAGATTTATACTGTAACAAATAAGTATATATTTCTATCTTATTTATTGATTAAAAAACATTATGGAAATCTTAATTTTTGAAAAAACAAAAATTCTGTGCATTCCCTTATATTCGTCGACCTGGGCAAAATATGGACTGACATGTCGTCCATCTTCCGTTTCTCTAGTTTGGTGAAATGCGAGGGAAATCAACTTTTTTATCCATGTTTTTAAGATGCAGAAGTTATTAGAGCCTTGAAGAAGAGATGAGAAAGAGGGGAACTTAGATTTGTTGGACACATCTTGTGAAATTTAACGCAATAAGTATATGCAAATTGTGACCAAATAGTTGATTATTTAATCTAAACGTATAAATGCCATTTAATACTTTGTTTTGAAGATGCGATAAATTAGAAGAGCTTGAAGAAGAGGTGGTAAAGTCGAATTAAATAGTGGAGGGAAACTCGGCCTATTGGAATTGCCTCGTCAATTCGGATGCAATGATTATACAAAATGTGATTTGTATAATTTGACAATCCAATCTTTTAAATGTACAAAGGTGTTGTTCATTGGTGGGGACTTGGAGCATGCGAGACATGCCGCATGCATTATGGATATCTTTGGGGAGGTCTCGGGCTTGAAGTTGAACATGGATAAGTCCAAGGTCATCTCGTTTGGTGTCACGAAGGAGGAGGCTCAGGATCTTTGCCGTGTATTGCGTTGTCCGGAGGGATCCCTTCCGACAACTTACTGGGGCTCCCTTTGGTTGCTGGGCGGTTGCGGGTGGCGACGGACTGGAAGGTGGTAATTGATATGGTGGAGAGTAAGGTGGCGGGTTGGAATGCAAGAATGCTCTCTAAAGGGGGAAAGTTGGCCCTCCTCAAGCACACTCTATTCGTTATACCAATTTTCTTCTCCACGCGACTGATGCCTGTGGGGGGCGGTGAAGGCTGGAGGGAATGATGAAGCATTTCTTTTGGTCAGATGGGAGGCAAGAGTGTGGAGGAATGCACTTGGTGGGCTGGGACAAGGTGACGATGATGAAGAGGGAGGGAGGCTTGGGAGTCCGTAGTTTGGAGTTCATGAATAAGGCTCTGCTGGTGAAATAAGCCCTTAGAATTTGGGGAAATCCGATGGCCTAGTGTGCAAGGTGATGCGGAGCATCTATGCGATCAATGGTTCGTGGAGAGCTGATGCGTGCAGACAACCGCCATCGCTTTGGAGGGGGATGTCTACTGTCTTGCCGGAGCTGGGTGTCTACTGTCTTGCCGGAGCTGGGTGTTCTCGTGAGATTGATGCTGGGTGCATGGCCTCAAATTTCAGCGAAATTCGGTCGAATTTCTGTCGAATATCGATATCCAATTGAAATCGAAATTCGACCGAAATGACCGAAATGACCGAAATATGGGGGTCCTAGTACAAAAAATGACCGAAATGACCGAAATTTCGGTCGAAATTCCACCGAAATTCCATCGAAATTCTGTTTTGGTCGATATCGAAATGGTGACCGAAACCGATATTTAGGGCCTTGGCTGGGTGATGGGCATGGATTTGGCTTCTGGAAGGATGATTGGTTGGGTCTGGGTCCTCTCAGTGATAAGTATCCACTTCTCTATGCCATTGCGGGTGACAAGAATGCTTTGGTTCATCAGATTTGGTCGGCGGGCATGGCCTCAAATTTCAGCAAAATTCAGCCGAATTTCTGTCGAATATCGATATCCAATCGAAATCGAAATTCGACCGAAATGACCGAAATATGGAGGTCCTAGTACAAAAAATGATCGAAATGATCGAAATTTCGGTCGAAATTCCACCGAAATTCCATCGAAATTCTGTTTTGGTCGATATCGAAATGGTGACCGAAACCGACATTTAAGGCCTTGTCGGCGGGATCTTGTGCCCTACCTTCACTGCTGGTTTGTCGAACCAAAGGTACGATGAGATCGTCGCACTTTTGAGGGATCTGACGGATGTTGATGGCCCTGGCGAGGGCAAGGACCATTTGAATGGAAGGAGGAGAGTTTCTCAATAAAGAAGGTATATCGGTCTTTTGGCGGGATGCGTAAAGCTCCTCAGGAGGAGGCCACTTGGGACTACATATTTATCAGTGCTAGCAAGGTTCCTACACGGATTAAAGTCCTCATCCGGTTGCCGAGACGGGGGCGACCACTCTCAAAGGCGTGCATGGCAAGGCTGCTGGGTATCAGAGAGATCATATGCGATAGATGCGGCCTTGAGAAGGAGGATTCTGAGCACTTCTTTTTTGGTTGTTGTACCTCGGTTGAGGTGTAGGAGCGGGCGGCTGTGCCTTGGCTTCACTCGGTGGACAATGCATCATGCTAGAGTTCAGTTAGAGTGACTTGTGAAAGTTCTCAAGATGACGTGGCCGGTCCATTTGCCCTACTTTGGGCCATTTGGTGTGCTAGGAATGAGAAAATCTTTCAGAGGCGTCTGTTTATCTGTGAGAGGGTAGTGGGGCATTACATGGCACTAGTGTCTTTGTGGCATAATATGTAATTCAGATTTTCTGGTAATCTATGTTGTATCATATCTGTACTCGGTTCTATCCAGTTGAATAAATTTGCGATGGGTTTCAATCTTAGGACCACACCCTCGTTCTCCTAAAAAAATATGCAAAGGTCATATAATGCTTTGGTTTGAAGATGCAAGAAGTTAGAAGAGCCTTCAAGATGTGAGGAAGACAAATGAGATATTAGATGCTTGAATCCATTTGAATCATCTCGTTAAATCGGATCTAATGAGCATATGGAAAACACAATTTTTATTTGTTTGATAATCGAATCTGAAATGTACAAAGGTCATTTAATGTTTGCAAGAAGTTAGAATATTCTTAAGAAGAGGTGAGGAAGAAATATGAAATATTAGGGGAAACTCATTGTTAAAATCATCTCATCAAATCAGATCCAGATCCAGTTAATACGTGCAAAATGGTACACCGATAGTACGATAATCAGATCTTAAATGTACGAAGGGTTCATTTAAATTTTTTTATTACTAGCGGGTGTGGAGTTGGAGGGGGGTTCGAACCCTAGTCTTTTTTAGTGGGAGCCACTGCTTCTACCACTAGACCACGGTCATTTAATTATTTGGTGCAAAGGTCTGAAAAATTAGAAGAGCCACGAATAAGAGAGAACACTGGTAATATTGGAGGTTAACTTGGATCCATTGGAGCCATCTTGTTAAATTGAATCCAATGAGCATATGCAAAACGTGATTCAAATAATTTAATAACAGATCTTAAAGCGCAGAGACCATTTAATGCTTTATTCAAAAGTGCGAGAAATTAGAGGAGCCTTGAATAAGAGGTAGGAAGGCATGATATATTGGAGGGAAACTCAGATATGTTGGAATTATCTTGTCAAATCATATCCAATAGAGTATACATAAAATGTGATTATAATAGTTTGATAATCTGTTCTAAATATACACTAATACACACATCATTTAATGTTTTGGGTTGAAGTTGCAAGAAGTTAAACGAGCCTTGAAGAAGAGGCGAGGAAGACAAAGGATGTATTGGAGGAAAACTCTTGAGTGTCGGAATCATCTTGTAAATCAGATCCAATAAGTACATGCAAAACATGATCCGAATACTTTGATCGTCGAATGCTTAATGTACAAGTGTCACTTAATGTTTTGGTTTGAAGATGCGAGAAGTTAGAAAAGCTTTGAAGAAGAGCATTAAAGAAGAGACGAGGAAGGCACTAGGGATGTTATAGGGAAACTTGGATTTGTTGGAATCATCTTGAGTTTATGCAAAACATGATCTGAATAGTTTGATAATGAGATCTTAAACGTACGAAGCTCATTTGATGTTTTGTTTGAAGTGTGAGAAGTTAGAAGAGCCTTGAAGAAGAGGAAAACTCAGAGTGTCGGAATCATCTTGTAAATCAGATCCAATGAGTACATGCAAAACATGATCCGAATACTTTGATCGTCTAATATTTAATGTACAAGTGTCACCTAATGTTTGGTTTGAAGGTACACGAAGTTAGAAAAGCTTTGAAGAAGAGCAGTAAAGAAGAGGTGAGGAAGGCACTCTGGATGTTACAGGGAAACTTGGATTTGTTGGAATAATTTTGAGTGTATGCAAAACACGATATGAATTTTTGACAATCAGATCTTAAATGTACGAAGTTCATTTGATGTTTTGTTTGAAGTGTGAGAAGTTAGAAGAGCCTCAAAGAAGAGGTGAGGAAGACTGCGGAGGATAATGTATTTTTGGTTCCAAGTCCATGTATTATCCAAAAACTTATGTTTCGAAGAAAAAAAAGTTTCCACTTCAATGGTCTAGTGGTAGTGCAACGCGTCTACTCCTAAAAGATCGGGTTTTAAATCCCTCGTGGGTGTTGTGTTCGGTAGCTAATAACCAACGTAAACAAATAGTCGGATCTTTCAACATGGATTTGAGTAAGAAATAAGATTCCATGTAGCCAACACTACGTAAAAAAGTGGGAGAAGGATTATTTGTTATATGCGTCACTTGAGTAGATAGGTACCTCATCCTGTGGTTTGGTCCCACATCTACCTACTCTGGGATGTGGAGACTCGGTGAGGGTTATATAAGAAGCCCCTCAACCTCTATATCCAATGAGAAAGTACAATGCATACATAAGCACATTGAGGCGTTCTCCTGTGGTTTTATCCCACTCCTTAAGGAGTAGGGTTTTACATTAAATCCTGTGTTCTTCCAAGTTCTCATTATTTTATTCTGATACGCTTCTCCATTCCTATTTTCTAACTTGGCATCAGAAAGGTTTGTTCTTGGTTGAATTTGAGAATTTATGTTCGTATTTGTTCAAGATTAACTCTTGGTTATTCACATAGATTGTTTCGAAGTTTTGTGTTCAAGATCTTACTCTAAATTCTTGTTCGTCGATTCCAGCAAGTTATTCTACAGAGATTTTCTTTTCTTCTGTTAGCGGAAGTTCATATTTATTCAATAATATGAAGATCTTCTGTTCTGCCCGAGTTATTCCAGTAAGCGCAACGGTTGGATTTTTTTTGAGATTGTCGAGTTCCAAGGAATTTTAGGGTTCCATCTCAGGAACCCTAGATCTGATCTCTACACACAAGATTCCTGGAGAACCCTAGTTTTTAAATCCACAAAGCCCGTGGCATCTTTCAGGCGACGTACCATCGCCAGCCCCTCGGGCATCCCTAGTTCGGCACAACATCATGCGCACTCCATATCCAGTCGCAAAATTTTAATTTTTTTTTGGCAATGGCGCATATCTCCAACAACGGTGTATGATGGCATCCCCTCTGGCCCAAGTACGCGATGGCTCTCTGCCAGATGGCACCACCTATCTTCAGACGCATGCAAAGCTTAAGACGGAGGCAACACCAAGCTTTGATCCAACACTAGGTGGTGATTACGCATCCCATAGTCAACGACGAGGCTCCAGGCGGAGCCCTCCATCTCTCACGCACAACAGCTCCAGGGGGCGATGCGCTGCCCATGCTCCAATAGCACAACCGAAGGTTGCTCTCCCAAGCCGCATGTCACGACCCGTCCCGCTAACCAGAACGTGCCGCGACAGAGATCTTTCTTCCTCATATTTTTTTTTCCTCAAGTAAACATGTGGCAATCTCAAAAACATAACATCTTTGTATTTCAAGTTCACGACATCAGCAAGTGTATTACACAAATTCTATCTATTACAACTTCTTACAAAATAACACAGACACTACAAAAACAACCTTAAAGCAAAAAGACACCTCCTTCAAGTGTATCCGTGGTCCTTTCTCCTGCTAATCGTGATTCTGCTGATCTGTATAAAATATAATATAACGGGATGAGTCTAAACCCATTTATGAGCTTAGACCCAGTGAAAGGATCTCAAGCTTTTTACATATAACTAAAATCTGAAATATGAGCATCATGACAAAAGTTTATGCTTAATACTGTGAAATAGCTTGAAAGAGACTTTATAACAGAAATTACATATAAAACATGCTAGTTTTGCTATTGAATGCTGAAATCACTTCAAAAGCAGATATACTGAAACATAATCATTACTATCAAGCTGTTTGTACTAATCACCACTGTGGCTAATTTATTGACTCATGAACGCTGAAACAAAGCTAAGTCATACGCGCAGACGGTCCCAAAGACCAAAAACACCCTGCATACGGCCCAAAGCCTATATGTATACAGAATGCGGACCCAAAGTCCTCTTGATACCATATCTAATGGTTTGCCATATCTAATGGCGGTTTCAGGGTCATATCTAATGACATCACCATATCTAATGGCTAGTTCACGAATTGTATAAAAGAGCTACTGTGGTGCTTATCTTCTGATTCTGATTCTTTTCTTGTCACTAATAAACTGTACTTTTGCTAATTCAATCTCATAACAGCTAAATCATGAACATAAAACACTCTTGGCATAACATACATATTCTGATAGCTAGAACTTGTTTAAGAACTTGAAAACTGAGCCATAATGCATAGTAACCGTGCAAAACATAATTCTTTGCATAAAACTCATATCTAAATAGTGAAACATCACGTCTCGTGTTCCATCAAGAACAAAATGCATAAAAACGTGCTTTCATGATAAAACACTTGAAACGACGCCTGAAATACGTTCTAAAGCCCTGCTTTCATATCAACTGTATGGTACTTGTAATTCATGCGTAAAAGCTTTAGAAAAACACGATTTCATACTTGCTATTCAAAACTATGCATAAAAGCTAAAAACTAGTGCTTTAAAATAGCGCTTGAGAATCCCTCACCTGATTGTTGTCTAACTTGGGTCGGAAACGTTTCTTTTGTGAAATCCCCCCCTAAGGTCGTCTTAGATTGAATACTACGGCTTGGTGCGTACAGAACTTCGTTACGGCTTCAAAAACACGC
Organism: Ottelia alismoides; assembly: GCA_037367405.1. Classification (NCBI taxonomy): domain Eukaryota; kingdom Viridiplantae; phylum Streptophyta; class Magnoliopsida; order Alismatales; family Hydrocharitaceae; genus Ottelia; species Ottelia alismoides. Next base: position 87,095 of record JAZKJV010007204.1, read on the forward strand.
TCGATATCCGGCAGGGCTTCGCCGCGGCTCCTCTCGAGCTCCTCTCGCAACCTCGGCGGCCTTGCGGCTTTATGGTGGAGAAATGGGCGTGGGATGATGTGAGGAGGTGTATGGGGGGTCATGGGTATTTATAGCCCCCCATCCCCTTTACACCGCACCTCCCACTTACGCTCGTGCGCCTCCTCCGTATCTCCATACTCAGCGGCAATGAGGGTGACAAGTGAAGAAAACCCCCATCAGGGGGCAGCAAGAGAAGAAGTACCCCGTCAGGGGTGGCTGTTCGTATGAGAGAGGGTTCCCAAGGAAACCCTAAATAAGCGGCCATGTCGTGTATTGGACCCAAGTGAATCGTCCGTTTTTTAAAAAGAACTGCAGTTTGTAGCCCCTATTTGGACCAAGTGAATTTGTTTTAATTTTTTTAAGAAAAGACGCGTACAAAAGAAAAGCCATATGCAGAAAAAGTTAAAAAAATATGAAAAAATAAATAATGAAATGACTTATTTAAAAAATGATGATTCAAGAAAAAATTGATTAAAAAAAGAAGCCGAAAAAAAGATGAGATCAACATCTGGGATGCTTGTTATTTTCCCCACTTTATTGTCTTCTGCCAACTTTGTCGATGTTACTGTTTTCCGACAAGTATGGGAGAAAGAGTGAGTGCATGTAGAGTTACAGGCCAGATTGTCAGATTATCCAGATTTCAGATTCCAAGCCATTCAGATTTCAGACTCTACAATTGTTCAGACTCGACGTTCAGATTTTTTCGAGTCTTCACTATTTAGACATACACATGTATGCGGTCTTCTGTTTGATGTGCACATGTTTGCCATCACTTTTTCAGTGGTCCCCATCTTTTGTGTTTCGACCGGGGTTTTCATGCATAGGGACTTTAGAGTAGAGATCCCATTCCCTATGCCATGTGGGCTAGGGTTTTCATGTGCTTTCATAAGGACTCCAGAGTAGAGATCCCATTCTCTGAACCAGTATGGGAGTGACCCAGTTCTCCAACGAGGAGACTTTTTTAGACTCCATTCTCAATAGATCATGAACTCCAATACGGGATCCTTCCGAGGTTCCTATGAGAGAACCCATTTTGAGGTCCCTATGAGAGAGACCCATCTTCAGAGATCTACGTATGAATAATTAGACATTCTTTATTCAACCCTTTTAGAGATGGAGCAGTTGTCCACATGTTGTGGCGGGCCAGAGTTCTCCTTGTACAGACTCATTTTCAGTTGCAGTGACTCTGATAGGTATTACAGAGCACATACTCTCGGACGAGAAGATTCAGTTTGACTCACACTCCAACCCATTCGTCCTCATCACCTGCACGACATGAGAAGCAACGTCCTCGACAATAGTCGGCAATAGTTGCGCGTTGAGTTGATATTATCTGTAGTGTCTTGTATTGTGATTGAAATTTCTTTCTGTTTGTCCAAGCTGAGCATTGCATGCTCCATCTTGAGGGAGAGTGTTGGAGTATTTGTTATATGCGTCACTTGAGTAGATGGGTAAATGGATTCCTCCAGAATCCATTTATCTCATCCTGTGGACCTGTGGGTTAGTTCCACATCTACCATCTGTGGAATGTGGAGACTTGGTGAGGGCTATATAAGAAGCTCCTCACCCTCTGTATCCAGTGTGAAAGTGTAATGCATACAACCCTTTTGACACGTTCTCCCGTGGTTTCATCCCGCTCCTTAGGTAGTAGGGTTACACGTAAATCCCGTATTCTTCCAAGTTCTTATTATTTTATTTTGATACACTTCCGCATTCCTATTTTCTAACATTTTCGCCATTTTTTAGAAGAAACAAAGTAAATCATAAGGCTGGTCCACTTAATTGGAAACTGGCTTTGTAGTTGGTTAATTTGTGCAAAAGTGGGGGTGTTAAATTACCATTTTTCATGAATGTAGCAGTTTTGTACGTAAAGCCCATTCTGCATATGGAAGTAAACTGTGGTAAGTTGGTCAATTAATTAATGGCATTTTACTGAAACTATAAGTTCAGATCGTGGATTGTAATTTACTACTGTAAAGATTAGGTTTAAGATTGTAGTTATCATCATATAAATAGTTGCGTCTAGTTGCACGAAATAACTAGCTGTAAAATCAAATTAGTTATTACTCTTTTGTTGCAGTCCCTCTTTCAGTTACTGAGGGACCGTCTGCTGTCCTTTGACTGGCTATGAGTTGGTGCATGGATCTGCATTTGATATAATGGATCACCATGTGACACCGAAAGTCAAAGATCTATTCTCGTGTCACCACTTCTGCTGCAACCCAGTCAGGCCACCGTAGTTTGTCTTGGACAACTTTCTTAGCGGATATTGAAGATAAAAGGATATTTTCCTGTCGTGCATTCCTTCGAAATTTGGTAGATATATTCAAAGGCTGGGAGGTATGTGTTCTAGTTGAATTTGAAGAAAAATGATTTGACACCCTACCATCCAAGCCACTGCAATTTCATCACATAATGACATTAGATTTGACTTGGAGTCCACCTTTTTTTTAATTTGTGAAGATTGCCAGGATGTTTATGCATAAGAAGTTTCAATCCACTGGCTGAAATGGGATGTGTGTGATGACCGATGATGTGTGGGAATATACCTAGCATTACTAGTACTCGATATATGAACAAGAGCCCACTTCCTGTCCCTGTTGGAGTTCCACTTCTTGCCGATGCTCAAACAAACTTCTCCCATATTGTGCTTTTTAAGGGTTTTTCTTTTTTGCGGAGTAGAAGGTTAGGAGAGTAGAAACAGTACTGGTTTTGAAAGAAACAGGCTCATCCTCAAAGCCATTAGGCCTGACATCTAGTAAGTTTGTGTATAGGGGTGAAAGTACAGATGGGATCAAAAAACAATCTGTTGGATTGCTGTTAAGAGTACTTGTGCTGTTTGCTCTTTTGTTAAAGGATTGTACACTTTGACGAATATATCTTTGATGTCCATGTAGCCAAACCTTACATAGTTAAACACTTTCCATCTGTTTGCATAAGTGGAAGTAAAGTATCCATGAAACAGACCCCGCGTAAAGTATCCATGTTGTCGAAATGGATCCATTGTTAGGCTACAGGTCACCAGATCCCGCTTAAATATCCGTGTTGGCGAAATGGATCCATTATTAGGCGACAGGTCACGTGCTTATGGACTTAGGACCTGCGTCCTTGCTTGTCAGTCCTTGGATCTTATCAACAGACTATGCATATGGTCATGTATCCTTCCCTGGTCTGCATCATGTGTTCATGCTAAAACAGTCTTTGTTTGGCTTCTTGGTTTGTCCAACTTTCCATCATCTGCCTCATCAAATGCCTTCTTTTTAGAGGAGAGTTTCTATAAGCACAAACAACATATCCTGGGTCTCGCTCCATATGTATGGGCGACGGGTGCCCGCACCACATGGGGTAACTACTACTAGTTGAGAGTTTCTATAAGCACGAGGATCATCATGGTTTTTCTCTGCCATTTCATCAACTGATTTATTGAGATGGAGGAACTTTTTTAATGCGGGTTTTGTTCATTTATTTCTAATTTGATTAGTTCTGGTTTGCATCATCAATGTGACCCTTGAATTTAGGGACGCATCTACCACAAATGAAATTTTTGTATCAAGTATCCAGGAACAGAATATGATTCGGCGTATTGGCTCGTTCGGATGAGAGATGAGAAATAAGATGAGATAAGGTATTACGTGAGATTTATCCTTCAATTCATGTTTGGTTGATTTTATAGGTAAAGAAGAGATAAATACCGCAGATGTGGATTAATGGCTGATGTAATCATGTTGTGACAGCTTATCCTAGGATGATTTTTTTAGGATGAAGTTCTTTTATATCTGGGAAAGGGATGATCTCATGGATACAAGTAAGCACTATATGTAATATCGGGATCAATATCGGCCAAACATCGAGTACGTATTCACGTCTGTCATCACTGTTGACTAAACGATCCATCTCGATCAAGATTTCGTCTTTATAAACCTAATTACGTGTTGGAACCGCTCGGCCTTTCATAGTTGAATACTGGGATAGGATGAGTGCGGATCCAAGAAGGATCTGTTTGATAGCATATGTGATAGAAAACAAATGGCAGACTCACATGTCAATCGGTTTTCTGCACTAACCGTTGCACACGTATCTGTCACTAAATAGAATAATACTGACACGCGTACTTGACTGCAAAGTATTTCCAAGTCGTCCATTGTTTGCATCCATACTTCTTTGTGGGTTCTCACGCAATTATGATGCAGGACTTAACGATAAAGAAGAATCTGACAACCACCGGAGTAATTGTGGAAATCAATTATTGGAAAAAGACAATCGATTCATGTCCTTCCCTTTCACAATTGGCAAGGGTCTCAGTCGAGACAAGTCGAATTACGACAATACCCATCCCACGTGTCGAACTTCTTACAAAAGTAGTATGGTTGAGCATCAGGTCGGGTATGATCGGGTTTGAGTTGACCTAGTTCAAGCTTATTTAAATATATGAACTAATAAGTCGGACTCAGGCTCATTTTATTTTCAAATTACATGCTCAAACCCAAACTCGGCCGAAATAAAATGAGTCGGGTTCAGGTCGAACTGGTCTAATTTATCACATATGTATACCAATATCGTGTTATGTTCTTGCATTTGTTTGGTTGTTTCTTACGCATGTGTGCATGTTTAAGCTTTTAAGTACACTAACTGATTCATAATTTTGACATTAGTTGTATGCTGGAAATAAAAATGTAGTAAAAAAATATGGTGACTTAAACCACCCTTCATTTCAGTATTACATTTCTATTGTAGATTCAAGCACTATGATCCAATACAGATTGGTTACATACAATTGCACATGTTCTAGCATTTGAGGACACAAGTTCCATTCTTGCATATTAATGTAATAATGTCCTTAATCTACGCTAATGGATATCATTATTAAAGGGTCTAAGCATTTATTTTACACTCGAAATAAATATATAAAGTTAGAATATGGCAAGAATGGGTTGGGCTATTGGGCTTGCAGGTTTGGACCTGAGATTCGATAATCGATATGAGCTTATCTTTGGACTCACAGCCCACCCACTAAATTTCGGATTTGAGTTTGGGTCGGGTTATACGAATCAAGTTATAGGCTGAGCCGGGTCGGCCAAATCCAATGCCCAATCTTAGAAAGTAGACATCCTCCATAAACAGAAGTCCGACGAACTTGGCTTGCCAAAGGCAGAATTTATTTACGATTTTGGTTATGATTCAAGACCTATAATCGATTGAATCAAAGTTCTGCTTTGGGTCCACTCATCAAGGGAAAGGAAGCTCGGTTGATAACTTTGCCTAGATTATATGTTCCTGGGACCTTGTTTTTAATACATAATAATAGCAACCTCTAATCTCGACAAGGATACTTTATCACAGGCTAACCTCTCCCAACCCAACGTAAAATCATAGCATCGTTATTATAGTTACCCACCTTAAAAAAATAGAGAAATAAAGCATCGAAAGCATCTGCACCTCAGGTAATTTTCCACCACAGGTAAATGACAAAAAATGCAGAAGGCTTAACAATAATGACTTCCTCAACTGCAACCGAGAGGCATTTAAAGAAAAAAAAGGAATCGTACACAAAACAAACTAGGGGTGCACGTACACATGGATCGGACTCTATGTAGAGTTTAAATCCATTTTAACTCAAGCTTTATCGTAGACCACTTGTTGTAAACTCCCTTACCCCATCTCACTTGTTGGTTTAGAAAAAAACAATACCTACCCACAACGTCCTTCCAATTTTATAAATAAAACATTCTTCTTAAAAAAAATTACCAAAGCCTAACCCCCCTTGGGACCATTTCAAACAAAACATCCACCCGCGTTGCACACATCGCCACCTCAGGCGCACACATCTCCACAGGATGTTGTCTTCGTCTCTAGTTGCATGCATGCACAACCATATCTCCCTCACACATGTGCAACCATACCTCTTCCTCGGCTTCCCTAGATCTCCCTCATGCACGTGTATCCAGATCTCCTCCTCAACCAGCTACCGTCCCATCCTCAACAGCGTCCTCCTTGTACCCAGTCGTGCACACATTTAGCCAGACCCCCCTCGCGCCGATGTAGACATACCTTATCTTCAGATCTCACAAACCTCCTTCGCACACACACATCCATGAACCTCGGATATTTCCCTCTCGCACCGCACAATCGTGCATGGTTCTTGTCTCAAATCTCCTTCGTGCACAGTCCTCCCTCTCGCTGCTCGCACATGTCACTAAGCCGGTTAGTTCTACTTCCTATATGATATATGCAAACTTGAAATTTAATCAAACTCAAGTTGCTTCTATGGAATCTATGGATTACAAGCATGATATTTGTATTTAGTTATACAATGATTGTTCTAACTAAATTCATAACAACCGCATACGTATTTTCCTTACAAAAATTATCTACATTTATCTACAATCCCAATTGTAGAACCATGATTTGAATGTTGAGGTTTAGTGTGCTAAAAACTTAATCATAGATTATATGAGTATTAAAAATCCGAACCAATACGTAATGCGGTGGATCGGATCGGATTGGATTGAATTTGCATGTTTAATGGATTGGATTAGATTGGAAAAATAAAATATCTATTAAGTGTGGATTGGACATTGATTAAGCCAAAATCCGATCCGACCCAAAAACAAACAACTAATTCCCTCTTTACATATGTTCCACGAAAGAGTCCTGCCAATAATTATACCCTCATACCCCCTATAATAATTCGAAATTATACAATAAATAAATCCATGCAATATTTGAAATTGTCGTGCTCCATTTTACACTATCAACCTCTATTGTTCAGGTCAGTCGGACAAACGTCAATCTTTGATGTTAAGCAATAGGAAAAATAAAATAACTACATGTATTTTTTTTACATAAATGACGTCTTTTTTCTATCAAATGATACACACACCGACTGTGCTACCTTCTTTAATCTTTTGGCTAAAGTTAGTTAAAATCGCTTTTTAAGTATATTTTTAAAATTATTTATTAAATTTCGCATCATTTTAAAATTGTAATAATGGTGAATTATGCAAATATTTAAACATGGCAATAGTCATATGTTGTCCGATGGATAGTTTGAATATGACTTTTGATTATTTGAATTCTATTAGTAAGTCTTCCTTCACGTGTATGGACGAGCATCAAACCAGTCCCGATCCAAGGCATTTAATTCCGATTTTTCGGTAGGGTACCTATGAGGATGCAATCGGGTGGATATGGATATTGGTGTAATCATATTCTTATCTATGTTTAAATACGAATATGAATGTAAATACATATATTGACATATATGAAAGCATTGTTATTATATCCTGAAAATAAATATAGATGTAAAACAGATATCGATCACATGCGAATAATATTACAAATACTTTATTGATTAATGTAAATACATGAGCTAGTTGGAATACACATGTTATAAATATACTAAATGTGCTTATATCATAATACTTATATCAAATATGATGAAAGGAGGTATCACATTATGTTATATTACCTACAACAACAACAACAACAACAACAAAGCTTTGTCCCATATTAAGTAGGGTCGGCTTCATGGATTCTTTGCCTCCGTTTAGGTCTACCTTGGATCATTCTTTGAGCTTACATCCAAAAAGTTAAGATATGTATGGATAGCCTCGTTCCAATCCTTTGCAGGTCTTTCTCGCCATCTCTTAGCCGGCTCAACATTCAAAATCTCGCATCTTCTAAGTAGTGCATTAATCGATCTTTTTGCAAGTTATATTATATATATTTATAATAAATATATGAAAATTGATGCACTGACACTTGCAGATATCAAATTGACTAATCCACATTCATTTTAAATCAGATAGAGATATAGATGTTAAAATTAGTATAAATGGATACGGAGGCAGATTGGATATGGATATATCCTTTTCCTTTTGCACCCCTAGTTACGAATGGTGATTTCTTATCCCATATGCATCATGATTTGACCTGGATCAACGAACACGTGGGTTGACTTCGGATCAGATTGATCCATTTACATTTTAGAATGATAGCATGGAGAAGAAACAAGAGTAATTGAAGGTGTCTTCGCTTGCGAAATGGCGATTTGAGATCAACGAGGAGGGTGGATTGTGTAAGATGAGCATAAGAGGGATACATAGCAAAGTGCTAGTATCAGCAATGAGAAAAATGTTGCAATGAAGATGCGAGAAATCGACTGACAACATGCATGTTGTATAAGAGAGAGAATGTGTACTTAGTTCTAATTACTATGAACTAAAAGAATTATATGAGACCATGGATGCTTATATGTGCAATTTTGAATTTATGGATACGAATTGTGTTCAACTAAGCCCGATCCATTTATTTATGGACCAGACTTGATCAGTTTCAAAACAAGTTTGGGTTTGATATGGATTTGTGGGTTGGGCTCGTGAGTTGGATTTGACTGAACAAATATAATTACTACAATAAATTGGACTTACAATAATGAAATAATTTATAAAATTATAGTATTAACAATATTCAAAATAATTCAACGGTAAAAAAATTGAAACTTAAGTGGCTGCTTAATACTGTAGGATATAGTCAAGTATGATGGGCGATACACATTTAGAATATCTAGTAAGTTTAAAATGAAAAAGAAGCAATATAGAAATTTGATTGCTTTGTTCAACTCGAGCTATCAAAAAACGAACAAAATAAAAGATAAAGTTAGAAGTGTAATTACAATATTTTGCAGAGGTATTAAAGCCGGATTTCTGGATATCTAATTTTGAAGGAAATCAACTGTTTAAATGATAGCAATATAGATTTCGATGACAAGTCTCACCAATGGAGATGTTGTTATGACATCACGAGCTACAACAAAGTCGATCTGCAGTGGCGTTTGTTTTTAAATATGTCACTAGTTATATCATTATCATCTATTGTTACATGTATATTGACGAATATTGTCCATTTCTAAATTAGTTTTTTTACTAGAAATTAAAACGAAAGCCACATTTGTTGCTATATCATTAGCAACACTCATTTATTGTTTTTTTTTTCAAATTTGAGATATCACATATTTTAGTTGAAAATTTAGCGACAATTTGTTCAAATTTTGGAAAATAGATAAGCGTTGCTAGTGATATAAAAATCACTTAGCATATTTATCCTTGTATATTTAATAATGGATAATATAGTGATAGATTTAGAATAAAGGTAATGTGGCATAATTTTGACAAACGGCGGAGTCACCTCTTAATTCGTAGTATCCTCCTTACCCAACCCAATCTTCGCATTCTTCCTTTGCCATATCTTCCTCACCCGACCCGATCTTCCCTATTCCCCTCCCACCACCAAGCACTCATTCCCCACGCGCCACCATCCCCCTCTTCCTCCATACCGAGGCCCCCATCTTTCAATCCTCTTCGATTTCTGGTCAACCTAGACCTTTCATGAGCACTGATGGTCATCTTAGGCCTCTTCGATTGATGATAGTACTCTATTGTATAATGGTCATCTTTGGACTCAAGATGGTGGCGACAACAACATCAAGATGGGAGACAACATTAGAGAGGTGGAGGTTGTGAAGGCCTAGAGGAGATGCAACTAGGAGGAACAATATGGAGAGGGTATGTTGTCAAAAATGCACGAATCTTACTGTAATATAGTATTTCTTGACCATACTTTGGTTTGAACAAATCATGATCCAGTTTATCGTGGCCAAACTAGGGAAAAGATGCAAGTATTAATAGTGTAAGTATGAGAGTAATTGCTAAAAAAGGTAGGTGGATAAGTGATATTCTTAGTCCCTTTTACTTGTCACAATTTGATCAAATTATATTTTACACTTTTTGTCACATTATACACCTAGCAATCAGTGTCACGTGTGCTACCCCTATACAAGAGCACAACCTCAGTTGATTACCTCAACTGGTTAGTTTTCTTCTTTAATACTAATTGTTTGATGATGCCATTGTGCCGAGCAAATACTGCAGTTATAATGAACACTCTTTTTTCTTCATTTCGTCTATAAATTTATATTATATGGTAGTTGAGTAATTTGTTAATACATGCTAATAGCAAATTTTGGATTTTTACTTGCATACACATGTATACTTTCATAATTACATTCTAACTCTTGCAAGATTTTTAATTATACTCAAATCCCTAGAAAACGACTAAATATTACATGGCATGTCCTTATGTTATCTTATACCAGCTTTTCTCTATTAAAATTAACATGATTCTTTAAATGTTGACAATTTTATCACTTTAATACATACTATTTACAAAATATACCTATCCTCCCTTCTCCCTCTCCCCCATCCTCCTCCATTCCTCCTTCTCGACTCTGCCACTCCTCCACCATAGCCTTCTTCTTCTCCGTCTCCCCCATTCTCCTCTGTCTCTCATTCTCAATGTCGCATTGCCTAATGCTTGTTGTTGCCATAGCCTCCTTTCCCCAAAGCCATGACTCAAAATTTTGACGATACTTCATCGATATGTCGGTATTAAGAATTCAACAAAATCGAAAGCCACGTGTTGTCATTTTCCAGCATCTTGTTGATATATCGATAACATATCAGTGACATGTTAGCAAGATATCACCATGTCGGTGATATGCTAGTAACGACAAGATTCCTTTCTTAATTTTAAAGGGAAATGTGATCCATATATCCCCATTTCCCAATTCTAACAGCTATAAGAGCGCTTTTCACAACTTCCATCTCCAGCAACTCCAGTGAGCCTCCTCGAGCCTTGATTGCCTCATTTGAAGTGTCCACAGAAGCAAGTTTTCGATGATTTGTTAGGTAAGCTCTTTCCACTCTCTAATCTTTGTAAGTAAGATTTGTGATACATGAGTGTAATACTTTTATTTTTGTCAATGTTTGGTGTATAGAGACTGATAATTAAAATCCTTAAGCTTTAAAGTTTGCTTAAGCTTTGTTGATTTAATGTTCATAACTTGATATTATGTAAATGTTTGTCATTATTTTTTCATATTCATTGTTTTTTTGTTATCACTTTTGATTAAATATCAAGAATTTGATGTGTGGTTATTACTTTTATTAAGAACCAAAAATCATGACCACTGTCCGAACAATAGGCATACTTGTTATTTGAATGAGACACGGGATAAAAGTTTGTGGATGCTATTGATGGATAGAAACTGAACCTTAGTGCAAATTCTATGGTAATATAATTAGAGGAGGTGGATCATGAGACCGAAGCACTTGTTGGTAGCTTTTAGAAAATGATCGAATGCCCCACCTACCCAAGAAAGATTAGGGATGAAGTGAACGATAGCTTGGAGAGGAGCATGGCACGAAGAGATAGGATAGCGTCGGAAGAGAGGAGCAGTTCAACATATTGATGTTTAAAAGAGAGTTTAACATCCTGGCTTTCCATTTAGATGATGATTTCACATATCTAGTTGACATTCAGATCGTGATCGAAAAGCATGTGTATAAAATGTTAGTGTAGGACTTAGTGAGGACCAAGCATGAGAGATGAGGATTCAAAGATCATGGTGATCTTGAACCTATTGGTCGGAGAATAAGCTTCCAACCAATGTTGAAGCAAGAAGTAACACTGGCGGCAGAAGTAATGTAATAGTCGAGGCACCATCAATAAAGAAGCAAACGGGCAAAGAGTTCTATCCATTTTGTGGCAGGACCGACCTGCCTCACTATGTCTTGAGAAAATATCTGAAAGAAAATATGTTTGAGGGTTTGTTTTGGAACGTCATGGAGCAAGTCGGAAGGGAAGTCACTGAGTTTTTCGTTGGAGAGGGCATTTTGGCTAATATGACAAGATGACAATTCTTTCAACACATAATTGGCGAGACTGCAATAATGTAATAGGGTATATACTCCTCATCGCTCTATGAGATCATAAAAAATATCTCCGCATAGAAAAATATGAGATTAACGAATACATTGTTGAGTTAAAGAAGAAGTGGTCGGAGTACGGAGTGATCTTCACGTGTGATGGGTGGACAAGTTATACAAGAAGCAAATCATCAACGTCCATGTATATTGTGATGGGGAAATAGTGCTTGTCAAGTCTATGGATGCATCTCTACATATGAGGGATCATAAGTATATATACATGCTATTGGAAGATGTCATCAAAGAGACCAGGCTGGAGAACATAGTACAGGTGGTGACCAACAATAAAATAACTTCAAGAAGACTGGTGAGTTAATGAAATCCAATAAATACAGGACTTCTTGGATCTTGTATGTTGTACATTGCATTGACTTTATCTTAAAGGATTTTGGAAGAGGAATCCCATCATGAACGTAGTTAATCAGGCACTACCAATTACATTTTTTTTATCTAAAAACAACCAAAGTCTTGGCATTAATGATGTGCACGTTGAGGGCAACATCGTATGACATGAGATCACCAAATTTGCATCCAATTTTGTAGCATTGCAATGCACACAACAAAGAAAGATGATGCTAAAGAAGATGTGTGTATAAAGGAGTGGTTTGAGATCCTTGAGGTGCAAGTAGATCAATGTAGAATGACATAAACCTTTATCAACAATGTGAATTTCTTGGATGATTTTGCTCGAGCATTAAGGATCATGGAAAGGTTGTGTTGACTTTGAGGATAATAGATGATGACAAAAACCTAACCATGTGAGCCATATACAAGGCCATGGGAATGATGAGATAGAAGCTCAAGGAGAGTGTTGGAAAAAGGGACCAAGATTGGATTATGTTTCATAAATGACCATTGGAAAAAATGCTATCCCACCATCTTCATTAGGCAAGTATGTTCTCTAATTAGATATTATCATGTGTCAAATACTCATAAACCTAGCTTAACCATTTATGATATATTAATGCATTCTTATCATATTATCCAAATCTAAGGAACCACTACAAGAACAACCTCTGCACCTTACTTGGAGCTTTGACATCTTCCAAGTTGTGATGGAGAAGCTAGTGAAGTCAAATTATAAGCAACCAAACTGTATGAGTGAGGTAGAATTATAACATGTTATTTAGTTATCAAATTTTACAAACTTTTAGCTTATCTTGATCAATAATAAATTTGTACTTGCTACTATCACTTCGTAGATAAAAATTTTTAGGGAAGCTTCCTATTAGGAGAGTGACTGTTATAAGCAGTCGAAAAATACTCTTCCAGGCAATAATCTACACGCTTGGGCATTGGCTTAATAAAATATATACTTATAAAAGATATCTAAAAATAACTTTGTGTATTTTTTTATGGGAATGGTGGACCCTTTATGCATTTGATTCTCCCAACTTGCGATAGGTGGATGTGCATCAATTGGAGGATGTAAGAGGAATTGAAGTATATTCCATCTCATCAACTCCAAGTTCTTAGGGGTAGAAAAGCTACATGATCTTATCTTTGTACATTACAATCGATTTGAATATGAAGCATGTAAGGGATGGGACTTGATAAACACGACTACATAGACCCATTGATCTTGCAACATATTCAAAATTTAAGATTTGGATGATGAAGATGAAGAATCGTGTAGAATTGATGGAAGAAGTAAATAAACTTTTTATAAACTTCGCATCACGGATATGCAGAAAATAACAAACAATTTGCAAAAACTTTGTTTGTTTATCACATGAACAAGAAATTTAAACACAATGATTTGTACTTTGTGAAACCATTAATTAGAAAACAATTTTTCCAATAAGATTGAAGGAGAAGGTTTTCACTTCATGCATCACGAAAGTGTGTAGATCACATCATATGCGTTCTAGGTCAACGGGTTGTACTAGTCATAGGAGGCAGTGGAAATTAATTTTTTTTGATGAAACCACATGACATAACAATTTCCAAGTTATTTCATAAAGATCACACCCAAGTATTAGGATTACCTCTTAAAGAATGATCATGATCCACGAGTCTTTAAGTGAAGAGACCTCCTGTCTCAAGTCCGATCCAACAACATGAGCACTTGCAGATACATGGATGAGATACTTGCTTCCCGCAATACAAGTTGACGTCTGAGCGTGAAACCTCCTCCTGATTTTGCATCACGAAATCTTTAGTATTCCTTACAAGCACATGTACCGAAGAAGAGGGAGATCCACGAGCAATCGATCTGGCAACATAATGGCGGTGCGATTACGACGCTCTCAACACCACTACAGTAGACAACCACCGAGATTTGAGAGAGAGGTAGAGTTGGCATGGAGAGAGAGAGAGATGTTTCTTCAACATTTTATGTTGTAAAGAAAAAGCTAGGTTAACATTTCTTTTATAATAAATTGAATGATGGAGATGCACTCATAATTGAAACCAATGACCAATATTTTGTTGCAACAATATGAAACAATATAATTAATTTAAAGAAGAAAATAAGTTGAAGATATTTTCAACTAAATCAATTCCATTCTCATGAATGAAGGGAAAGAAGAGAGGAGCCATCCAAGAATAAGGAAAGAGGATAACCTCCTTCCTCATTATAGAGGGTGGACGTGCCCTTGAGATTGGAGAGAGATTTTCTCTCTCCAATATCCTTTTAGTGTAATCTCATTACTTAAATTCTTTATTCATATAATTAATTATCAACAAAAATATTACCAAATAATTTGCAAATTATTTGTGATAATTGCAAGCAAACCGTTCATTAATTATGAAACATATTCATCCATCCAACACTATATGCAAATAACATTTACATTTAATGTGAATCCAAGTCACATTATACAATGTGAATCCAATTCACATTAACTTATCAATTGTAAATCCTATTTACAATTGATTCTCTCTATGATATCCTAAATCATATATTCATAAAATTTAAGATTATTGTGGATAGTGTTATCCACATTAATCTTATCTATGATAATTAAATCCAATTTAATTATCTTAGATCTCTTTTTACATATGTCCAAATAATGTGAATCATATCCACATTTTTAGTGATAATTAAATCCTATTTAATCATCAATTTTCCATTGCTCAGAATATTATCAATAATAGAATTATTAATGAAATCTTTCAAGAACAACGTGACTTCTTCTTGGTTACTTGAAGACAAGGGCATGTTTTTTTTTCGATTGTATATTCCATGTATGGTTACTTGGATAGTGATATTGAATCTCATATCAAATCTAGAAGATCGCTCATATATGTCTGATCAAGTCAGACATAATATCTAATCTTCTCATTACATTTGAATTATATTCAAATCAATGTCCAATATTTGGACTAAGATCATATAACTAGTATATTGATTGGAGTCACTTAAATCCAAACATGTTTTATCGCTCACATCACCCTTGACTATTCCCAATACCCGTACATCCTGCAAATTGGAATACCTAGAACAAACCTGAATACATATGAACTGTCTTCTCCAGGGTTTTATCATTAAGTTTCTCATTTGATCATGGAGAGTTGGTATTGATCATATGTTTTCCAAAAGCATAAATCATACCTACAAACCTTGTCATGCTTCCAAAGAAAGATGACTTTCGATGTAATTTGGTTGGTCCCAATATCTCACGAGTGATAACACAGATTTTGCGAGGGTCTAAAGTAGTCTACATAGGGCGAGACCACGATGTCATTGAAGCGTGCTCACGAAATCCGGATCAATCAACAATTAACCCACAATATATAAAGCAATTAAATGACAAAAATATGGAGTTAAATTTATTATAACTCTACAACAAATGTGTATAGGCATAAGTACGTGTAGAGGTCGAACATAGGGAGTAAACGGTGGGAGGAGGCAAAGATAATGTCAAAAATTGTCTTTTATATCTTGCCTAATTTTATTGTTTTTGTGATTTTTAATTTCTTATACTTTTTATTTTTGATTTTATATTTTTGTATTTCTCTTTATATTTCCAATTTTTATATTTCATTTTCATTTAAATATATAAGGTATATATATGTGTGTGTATATGTACATATATAATATGGAGAAACTTCAAATGAGGCGGGGTCTCACCATATATATGGTGAGCCACCCTCAATTTAGGCATCTTTCAAATATATTTTACAATTTCTTGTTTCATACATACAACAGTAAATATTAGCACAACATGCATAACGAAATAAAATTATGAAAATATCATTATATTGGATGGAAATGTTAATTTAAATTTGGATGCTATATTTTACAAAATTCATTTTTTTACAATGAGCAGTTTATAGTTTTACAAAAGGGATATTTACACCCATAACCCTGAGTAATATGGTAATTACCTCAGGAACCCTGCGTAAGTGTGAATTACACTAAAACCCTCGAGTAATGCTTAACTCTTGCATAGCATAACCCTGTGTTAGTGGACGTTTGTTTTTGTTGGACGACCGTTAGTTGATGGACGAAAATGCCCTCAGCTTTGAGGGGCTCCAACGACTAGAAATAGATCCGTTGGGTGTCTCCCCTCCCATGCAAAAACCTATAAAATGAGTTGTAGAGGCCCCATAGAAATAGTATTTTTAGGAGACACCCTTCCCATCCCTCCGGCTCCGCCCAGTGATGGCTACTGCTGCTCCTCCTCCTTCCCCTACCATGCAGCTCGTCCTCGAATCCCAAACCTGCCAAGATTCTGCTTCCATTTTCCGCAAATCGCAGCGTTCCGTTATGCTCAAGGTATTCACCTCCATCGATTCGGTCGCTTGCGTTTGAATTGATCCAACACTTGTTACGTTGTTCTATATATTTTAAAATTTTATAGTAATGCCTCACGATTCAAATTTTTACTGAGCACCGGTATAAGAAAATTGATCTAAAGTCGATAAATAATTATCGTATATACCTGCAAATATTATTTGTAACTTACTTTTATTTTCTTCACAACAAATCATACAACAGTTCTATTTGTTGATTTTTTTCTAATCGTTGCTTAATTTAACAACGATTAATGTAAATTTTAATGAATAATTCAATTGAAAATTATCATTATATAAACCTTTAACAATGAATGTGATATTTATTGTTAATTACAAGTTCATGATCTGATTAAGAATTATATTTGTTATTATAACTTTAACATCAAGAGATATGAAATAGCCGGTTTCTTCTAGTGTCTTTGATCCATGTGCATTCCAACGAAAACCAATTATAGTAGCTAATAAGTTCCACGATTTTGGCCGATCCAAAACGGATCGTAACATCCGGAGCTTTTTACTACGTTTGTTACGACTCCACATGTTGCTTTTCTCGCTTTCGGCGGAGAGAATTGCGCCGGCAGTGGCGAGAGGTATGTGACGATCATTTGCCTTATTTTTTGGAATTTTGGGTGGTGCATGTAGTTCGAGGACGTGGTATACAAGATCAAGACCAAGAATGGCGGGGGAGGCAGGAAAACCGAGGGCAAAAGCCACCACGAGAGGACCATACTCAACGGCGTCTCTGGCGTTGTCTTCCCCGGTGAGATGCTCGCCATGCTCGGCCCGTCCGGCAGCGGCAAGACCACGCTCCTCACCGCTCTCGGCGGCCGTCTTGATCGGTGGGGATTTGTCAGGCTCCATCACGTACAATGGCGGGCCGTTCTCCGCCTCGATGAAACGCAACATGGGCTTCGTCACGCAGGACGACGTCCTCTACCCGCACCTCACCGTCACTGAGCCGCTCTTCTACACCGCGCTGCTGCGCCTGCCGAGGGACATGACGAGACAGGAGAAGGCGGATCAGGCAGAGGCTGTGATCTCCCAGCTTGGGCTGTCGTCGTGTCGTGACAGCATCATCGGCGGGACGATGGTTCGCGGGGTCTCCGGTGGCGAGAGGAAGCGGGTGAGCATCGGGCAGGAGATGCTGATCAACCCTAGTATGATATTTCTCGACGAGCCCACGTCAGGGCTCGACTCGACGACGGCACAACGTATCGTGTCCTCTCTGTGGGAGCTTGCTAATGGTGGCAGGACTATCGTGATAACCATCCACCAGCCTTCAAGTCGATTATTCTACCTCGTCACCCAGGCACTATTCATCGATTCGACTTCCGCTTCCATCTACACCATACACGAGGTGGCAACAAATCCCAGCCATTTGATCTCCACCTCGTAACTCGGTGGTGGTAGGTGGTAACCCAACCGTGGTTACCCCTAACGTCCCAGCGTAACGGAGGGTTACACACGTAATCGTTAAGCATTACTCGGGGGTTTTAGTGTAATTCGCACTTACGCAGGGTTCCTGGGGTAATTACCATATTACTCAGGGTTATGGGTGTAAATATCCCTTTACAAAACTGCTACAGAGTTTTTACTAAATTCACACAGCCTTTATAATTTCAGAAAAGCCCATACCTCATTTGAAAGGACCCCTATACAATATAAGGTAAATACATATACTATGTATATATAAATATGTAAAAAAATCAAAACAGAATAGATAAGTTATTTTTATGCTTTTATATTTTTTTATCTTTTTGTTATTTTTCTGGAATTTTTGCTAAATTTTATGTATTTTTAAAGTCAAAATTATCCCAAATAAGGCATTAATTACTAATTCGAAATTGATTTGAACATTAAAAGTATCAAATAATTTCCAAAATTATCCGAATAAATTTAAATAAATAAATAAATATATATAAATGGTTATAGAACATAAAAAATATTTTTGGATTTTAAAATGATTTTTTAGATTTTTATGAAAGATTTTGGGTTTTTTTGATTTTTAGGCCTTTTATTTTTCCATTTTTATGATTTTTAGTGTGAAAATAAAATAGGATAAAATATAATATATTAGAATTTTTTATATTTTGTATATTTTTTGGTATTTTATAAGTTAAACGTGGAATACATAGGCTCCATTTAATTTTGAATAAATCAATTAAATGCAAAAAATGAGATATAAAAGTCACACCGTGAAAGTACATTGCATGAAGCATTTAATCCTATTTTTGTATATTTTTCAGAACACATTAGCAATATTTAATAAATAAATGAAAAGCATAAAAATATATATCTTAACAGGAGCATTTTTGCAAATAAAATATTCAACATGGGCTCAAGTGCAAATAACCCATTAATATACAATGTATTTTCAATTTTTATTGATCTTTTAATAAACACAAAAATCACCGGGGTTTTCTATGCAAAAGACCCATCACATCAGACTACACGTGACTCTACCTAGGAGGACCCAAACGTAATTTGCAATAATGATGGGGACTCATGCAAAAATCCCAATTATTTATAACGCTACATTTTATTTACAAAACTATCTGATAAATACATAAAGAAGTGGGGGTGATAATGTAAATTACCCCCAGATAGTGCACCATCGGACGATCTTGTCATCTTCACTAATACACGTGGTGAGATGTGGTGCGATGATACCCCTGCGGCGTGGACGGCTTGGATTAAATTAGCGGGGTTGATCTGATGGTGAAGACGGGCTCGATCCAATGGCTGGCGATCATCATGGAACTGCACCTAATTGATGGCGGAGAAGCACGATCGAAGAACATGGTAGAACCCTCACCTTGGCGAGGTTCCTCTGATTAGATCTCCCTTCTCTGGCATTCGTTGAGGCTCCAAAGCAGCCTAAAAGCTTCCTGGCAAGGTGCCCTGACGACTGGAGGTGACAAAATGCACCGGCATTAGCCGGAGCTCCTCCACGAGGTCGATGAAGATCACGGGTCCCAAGTATCTCCGTTGAGTCATGACATGGACTCCAGGTGTGCGTGAAGGCTCGTGGGTCCTGCAAAACAATTTCCTGGGTCAGGGGCAAAGTGCCTCGACCCCCTAGCACGCGAGATGGACGGCTGGTGGAGTGGGGCGACGTGCCTCCAACGAGTGAAGGAGGTGGGGCACGTATCTCTGGATCCACGAGGGGTCCGGGTGGAATGGGCTGCCAGGGGTGACGGTGAAATGTTGGGGAAGAAAATGAAGGTGATCTGCGTGGGGGAAAACAACCGGGCACATGTGAAATCGTTCGCAGGAGCGGAGCTCTGATGAACTACGAGAGATCCTAATTACGCTAAATATAAGGTATACAAATTAAACTAATTGCATAATTAAAAAGCTAAAATGAAAATCTATCTAAAAATATAAAGGGGAGCATCTCTTACTTGGTTTTGATGCCAGGGAGTCGAGGTGGCCGGAGTTGGCCGCTTGGGTGCACCTCCACCCTCCGTTGACCGCCGCAAGCCCATAGGATCCCCTCCTGTCACGAGGGTGATGTGCTTTGGCAGAGTCATGGGGCATCAGGGGGAAGAAAAGACCAAAAAATCAAGGAGGAAAAAATATTTTTTAATGTACTATTTTATTATGATTTTTATTTATTTTTTGATGGTATTTATTAGTAGTTTATTTTTAATGGTGTATTTATATGTATATTCACCTATATTTTGTATATTTTTTTATTTTGTGTATTTTATTTTATTATTTTATTATTTTATTTTTATATATTTATAACTTATTTTTATACACGTAAATATATTTTTATTTTATTTTTATGATATTATTTGTACACTTAAATAAATAGGTATGTATAATATATAGGTATATTTATAGGTATTTTATCTATGTATTACATACATTTTATTTATTTAGTTCATTTTCTTGGGTTTTATTTTAGTTTTATATTTTTACTAGAATATAAATAATATTTACATTATTATAAAAATATGGATGAATAAAGAATGAAAGAATATGTTTCCCTTTTATTTATATACATGTATAATTATATGTATTTTGCCTATATATTTATAGACTTATTTTATTTTATATTTTATTTTGGGTTTTATTTTGGTTTTAATATGTACATATGTTATAAATAATAATTACAAAATTATAAAAATATGAATTTGTAAAAATAATGAAGGATGAATAAGTGAATATTTTATTCGGGTACTATGTACAATGAGGGTTAAAAACCTGACTTTCTTATAATAACTCCAAAAAAATATGAAATTACCTCCATTAAATAGCTTGTGAAAATTTATATACAATTAGAGGTGATTCTGATATGTTTTTAGTTTTATTTGAAAGATATGGATCTGTGAAGTTGAGATTTTGGCTTTTTAGTTTGTGTATAAAATGTATATTATTTTTGTACAAACTCAAGTTTGTATTTTATTTACATTATTACCTATAAATTTCATGTTTAAATTTTATTCATTTGATGAATAAAAAATAAAAAATAAAATAGGTGTCAAAATGGATAAATAATAAATAAATAAATGGAACTTTATTGTATTTTTGGCCATTGTCTCCCCCTACTTTATTCCTTGTCGACCAACTCAATTCTTGACTTGATCTCGAGGTTTAGGGTCATAAAATATCTTCGATATTTTATTCCTTTTCTTTTCTTCTATATATTTTGGCATTAAAAGCCTTATTATTTACACAATAAATGCAATAAAATCATGAATGCTATTATGTACAAATTAATGCTATTTACATGCATTAGCTAGGATTTTTAAGGCCAAAATGATAGAATAAAGGTGATGAAATAGAAATTCATCAGTGAGCTCATGTCTTCTGGTTCAGTAATGAACCTGTATAAATCCCTTTGAGTGATCGTATTACTCATATGCTCGTGTATGCACACTAGCTTGCCAGTTTATAGACCTTGATTAGGTCATGAACCTAATGGTCTGCCTTATGTACATACTCAAACATATAGTAATACACATGTCTATGGTTAGAGGATGCATGCTTATATCATGAAAGCATACGACATATGCATTGGCTACCCTGATCTCGTTGAGTCAATTCTTTGACCTCACTTATCCGACAGATCTGAATCTATGTTCCTACAGAGGACCATCATCAAGAGGTAAATCAAATGTCAATCTTTGAAGTAAGGATTTCCATAACCTTCTTAGGCTGGAGATCCTTTCTCGAGAATCATTTGACGGTGCTAGATGAGTCCTCACTCTAACTCTTTAAATATCATCCAAGCACCAGCCTCTATAATTCAACCATTGAATCAACAATTGTATGATTATCAAGATGGCCATGACATAATCTTAGTTGTAATAAGGTACCTTATAAGTGCATTCATTCATTAATCTCAGTCACGAATTGAAAAATCAATAATATTTATTGATATATAAAATGATTACAAAAATATTTATTGTAGAAATGATTCGTCTGAGGCTCACATGTCTAACAAAGGCTTCTTATATTCTAATGAATATTAGGTAGAGATCATGGTTAGTTCTTCAAGCTTTAGTATCTAAAATAAGAGACCTCCTGAATGAAGTCTGACCTTTGTTAGGCGCGATGATGAGTCATGTTGCTTCCCACGAACTTTAACATTTACTTCTTCTTGAAGTTGTTCACCCGAGGTTTATATCAAGAAGATCCCAAGCTTCTAATTTCTTCTCACGAAAATGGAGCCATCTTGCATGTACGTGAAGCATGACGAAGAAGCTGATCTTCTCTCTCATAGGGCCACACCTATGAAGAGAAGATACATGCTTGATGTTGGATGTGTAGGGATGTAGAGAGAGGGGAGGACATGGGCTAGAGAGTCTTCTACTCTATAATCTCCTCTCGATGACCAAGGCTACTTAGGAACTTAGAAGGCAAAGACTTTCATCTATTTCACATGTCTTCAAGAGAGAGGCATGCCCTCTCTTTTATACTCATGGTAGACTCCCCTTAGAGTCTTACACTAAGGGAGAACTACTATGATGATGGTCTTTGGATGAACAACCAAGGGCTAGGATCAAATCTTAGTCTTAATTAGGAATGAGAGGCAAGACACCTTCTAATTATAATTAAGAATAAAAAATAAATTAAAACCATAATTAAGAAAGTCATGATCCAATCAGACTCATGGTGGGTGACCAAGCGTTCCAATCTTGGACCTCCATCTTGTCCTAATTAGTGTCCTACTTGTTGTCATAATTGATGTCCTAATTTTTGTTGGTTATTGAACCAATTTCTTCACGATAAATCAATTATAATAATTTGGAAAATTTATGAGAGTTACCTCATAATAAACGAATCTGTATCCATAAATCCAAATTAAAATGCAAATCCAATCTACATTTATTTTCCAATACGAATCTTTGAGATAATATATGAATGATATTCAAATATATATATATATATATATTAATTATTATGAATCAATATTCATATTAGTTAAATATATGATGTGGATCATATCCACAAAACTCTAGATATACACATATCTATGATAATTAGAATTATTATTATTTTATTGACATCATTAAATATGAGTCCTACTCTAATTAGGACTCGCAAGCAGAAATCTCGTATACTTGGAGATGATGTCGGGGAGATCATACTATTCTGGTATAGTGACTTGAAATTTGGATAACTATCCAATTTTAGGGTTTATATCATTTTTAGCAAAAATACATCACTTACGAATGTTGACCTCAACCTGAAATAATTCACACTTTATGAAGGATACGAGGAATCCTCAAGCGCATCACGGAAGAGTGTTGATCGCATCTCATGCGATCGGGACGACTAGTCGCACTAGTCGCTAGATGCAGCGGAAATTAAAATTTTTTAATCAAGTGATGAAACCACATGATCACAAGAACATTTCTTGGATCGTTTCATCAAACCACAAAGTATTAGAAATACCTCTTGAAGCGTGGTTGCGATCACAAGATCTCTAAAGCAAGAGATTCTCCTGACTCAAGTCTTGTCCACGAAGATGGCACTTGCGGGCGCGATGATGAGACGTGTTCCTCCCGTAATCCTCGATGAAGGTCCAAACCTTGAATCTCCTGATTTCATCCAACGAAATCCGTCGATGGAGATCCACGAGCAACCGAAACGACAACACAATGGCGTGAAGACGATTGCAAGTTCTCTCAAAACACAAGGTGGATGGCCACCTTAGAGAGAGAGGACGAGAATGAGAGAGAGAGAGAGGAGTAGACGTGTACTACTCTTGATATATTGTGTGCCTAGAGAGGGCGGGGTTGCCCTCTATTTGTATTAGTTTGGAAGTTTTGGATCACAATCCATGGTATATACAAAATCAATGGTTAGATTGATATGTATATTAAATCAATGGCCATGATAATTGTTGTTCAAAAACAACATATTAATTTATTTTAAATTAAATATATATTGTATTATCATCAACATAATTTAATTCAATAAATAAATCAATAACCACAAGATAATGATATGATAATTAAAAGGATAATTATCCACATAAATCACATGTGGTGTCACCCATGAGATATGGTAGATTATCTCCTCCTTTTAATTCATACAATTATCTCTTGTTTATCTTGCAACACTATCCACTAAATTAATTCCAAATTAATTAGTGTATATCTATTGCAAAATTATCCACTAAATTAATTCTCAATTAATTAGTGAATATTTCAATCATGCCGTTGAAAATATGTGAATCATATTCACAGCCCAAACAAAATTGTAAATTGCATTTCTAATTAATTGCTTAATGTGAATCCAATTCACATTAATAATTAACAAATGCTACTTACAAAGGTGCTATCTCTCTAATATATTATAAATCACATTTATAATATATACACACAAATATCATGGATAACACTATCCATAATATGTAGCCCTTGATAATTAAATCTCATTTAATTATCTTGGATAATCATTCTCATAATATGAATCCCATTCATATTATTCTTGATAATTAAATCTCATTTAATTATCATCATCTTGTTGCTTGGATACATAATTTATCAAATGAATTATTCTTGAACTCCTTCAAGAATAATGTGCTTTCTCCGCAAATACTTGGAGATAAGGACAGGGCAATTGTATTGTTCCACATATAGTGACTTGGATGTTGAGATCTCATCTCAAATCCAGATCTTACGTACCTCCCACAGATGCTTGTTTAAATCAAGACCACAAATCTAATCTTCTCATTGAATCTGAATCTCATTTAGACCAATGTCCAACACTTGGACCAAGATCAGATTGCTTCTCTACTGAGAGGAGTCACTAAAATCCAGACTTGTTTCATCACTCCCTCGGAATAGAAGCGTCATGGTTATACAATCGTTTATGATCACATCACCCTCAAGTATTCCCAATACCTGTACATCCTGCATACTGGAAGACACAGAATAAACCCGAAGTATTAGATCAACTTTATACTGTCTACTTCAGGGTTTTATCAGTAAGTTTCTCATTCGATCATTGGGAGTTGGTATCGATCATATACTTTCCAAAAGCATATATCATACGTAGGTCTTGATCATATACTTTCCAAAAGTATATATCAAACATACAAATTCAGTCAAGCTTCCAAAGCGAGACGACCGTGCACGGAATTTGATTCTTCCCAATATCTCATGAGTGAGCTCATGCCTTCCGGTTTAGTAAATGAACATGTATGATCCCTCTAAGAGATCATATTACTCATATGCCCTTATATGCACACCAGCGCACCGGTGTATAGACCTTGGTTAGGTCATCAACCTATTACCAAATGCACATACTCAGACATATAGTAACACAACTGTCTCTGGTCAGAGGATGCGTGCTTGTATCATGACAACATACGATATAGGACTTGGTTATCTCGATCTCGTTGAGTCAACTCTTTGACCTAACTTATCTAACACCTCCGAATCTCTATTCCTATGCAGAGGACCTGCATCAAGAGGTCGGTTAGATATCAGCCTAAATGAGAAAGGATTGCCATCTCCTACTCAGGCTGGAGATCATCTCTTAACAATCATTTGACGGTGCTTGATGAGTCCTCAATCTAATCCTTTAGATATTCATCCAAGCACCAGCCTCTATGATTCAATAGTTGAATCAATAGCTGTATGATTATTAAGATGGCCATGGTACATAACTCTAATTGTACTAAAGGACCTATTATGCAAATTATTCATTCTTCATTTCAGATCAGGGAATGACATTCGCAATAACATTTATTGCATAATGGCTCGCCGTGGGCTCGCATGTCCAACATCTCTCTCTCTCTCTCTCTCTCTCTTTCATGTGGCCGTCCACCATGGATGCCCTAGAGAGGTTCTCCATCATCGCAACGTCGTCGTTATGCTGCCCGATGGGTTGCTCGTGGATCTCCGTCTACTTAGACGTGCCTTGCTCGTGAAGAAGACGTCGTATCTCCTTTGTCGAGATCAGGAGGTCCGTGGCTTGGATCTTCAACATGGATTGCGTGATGCACGTATTTCATCAACACGCTCGCAAGCGTCTCCTTCAACGGATCAGACTTGATACAAGAGGTCTATTCGTTTAGAGACTTGATCGCAACCACGCTTCAAGAGGTAATCCTATTACTTGTTTGTGATTTAGACGAAATGATCCGAGAAGTGTTCTTGGATCATATGATTTCGTTGCATGAATTTTTTTTAAATTCCGCTGCATAGAACAACTAGTACGACTAGTCGTTCTTCGTCGTATTCGATACGATGCTCACGCTTTCGTGATGCGCTTGAGGATCTAACCATATCCTTCACTTGTAACATCTGGCTCCGCAATACGGATCAACATCATCCTTAGCCATGAATCCAATAACCAAGATGAGTCCTCTAGGACTCGTATGGATAACTATATATCAAGCTACTTGTCTAAGAAACTTCACATATAAGATCTACATTGTGCATGCACGGGGATCCATCAACATGCCTCCATACACATGCTTGACTATGAATCTTGGAGATGTGACAATAATCGACCCTACACCACACACACACAAATGGGTAAAATGAGGCTGCCCTATTTTACCTAATGTGCGTGTGTTGCTCCTTTTCACTTGATCAACCAAGATATACAATAAGTAGGACAAATTTATGACATGCTGCTCATATTTAACTCAAACAATCTTGGGAATACATATATACGTCGGTATAAACATGAGTCATGCCACTTATTCTTCCAAGAAGTGTAGTGGCGTAACTTTAACTTATTTCTAGGGATGGGCATTGGGCTGGGCCGGCCCAGCCCAGCCCGAAGCCCAGCCCGAAAAGCCCGGCCCGGCCCAAGCCCAAATGGATAATGGGACGGGCTTGGGCCAAAGTATTGGGCCCGAATGTTTTTTGGGCCGGGCTCGGGCTTGGCTCGGCCCAGCCCGATCCGGCCCCGAGGGCCCGGCCCGATATAAGCCCGCTGCTCAGCCCGAGGGCCCAGCCCGAATAAAATATGAAAAAATATATCTGGACATACGCCTTTTTTAATCACTATATTAGATAGCCAGCAATTTTTTCCCCAGAAAGTTTTATGAATAGCAGTCAGACCCTCACAATTGCAAGCTTTTTCTGAAAGTGAATGTTCGAAATCATCCATGAAAAATCACATGTCTGGTTGTTTATGCAGGAAGAGCAAGATATATGACGAAGATCTCCATTCTACTACAAATTTTATAAACCAGTGCAAGAATAAACCAAAAGTAACTCAAAAACAAATTATGGCACAATAAAGGCTGAAAACCTATGGTTAGCAAGAAACTCAAAATTTCATCCTCTGTTTTATAGTCCCTGGCAACAACACAGGCCATCCAGTCAATTCTCACCCATTTACTTTCCTTTCTGGTGGTAGACAGTTATGAATGAGAAGATCCCAACCAATTCAAACTTCAATCCAAACCTGCACTAGTTTGCAATTCTATTATAAATAGTAAAATGATTTTTTTCACATAAATCCCTGCAAATTCTTGAACGCACGAGCAACCGTGATTTAAGTGTTAATTGTGTGCAAGTCCCAGAACCACCTTCATCCAAATATTGTCAGCAACCCAGCACAGTTTTTGCAAACGAAAGCCAACAAAAGAAGAAAAAGAAGGAAAAC
Source organism: Ottelia alismoides (assembly GCA_037367405.1). NCBI lineage: Eukaryota > Viridiplantae > Streptophyta > Magnoliopsida > Alismatales > Hydrocharitaceae > Ottelia > Ottelia alismoides. The sequence goes on from JAZKJV010007204.1 coordinate 114,814, forward strand.
AAAACTCCCCAATCATGTTCAAAGATCCAAAAGCCAGATGGCATAAGAGACCAAACAAATGGTCACCCCCTATAATTCATAGGTCTGATAACATGATAAATTTGTAGATGAGGGAGCAACAACTATATTCTGCACAGGGGATGGAGATGATCATTAAGCTGCTGATGATCGATCCAGTGAATCGACATAAATCTCGTAGAAAATCGAGATGGTTGCAATCCACACACAAAACAAAATTTATATTAGAGATGATATATGGGTAGAGTTTCATACGATTGCTGATCATTTTTCGATCAAGCATCAAAAACGTCAATCTGCCTGCATAGATTCTAAGAGTGAATAAAGAGCATACTCGATGGCAATTAGCCCGTGTACCAACCCGTCCTCCCCTCCAAACAGACCTTAGACAGGTAGCCATCGTCACTCATCGCCGCGACCTTCCGCAACCCATTACAATTCTTCCATGGACCTAGCACCAATAGATGGGCCGACCCGGCCCAAGCCCAGCCCAATGAAATTGGGCCGGGCCTGGGCTTGGGCCGAACAGAAAAAAATTTGTGGGCTTGGGCCCGGCCCAAGGCCCGAATTTTTTAAATGGGCTTGGGCCTGGGCCCTTCAGGGCCCGGCCCAGCCCGGCCCATGCCCATCCCTACTTATTTCCCCTCCATCTAGTTATATTTAGGGTAAATTGCAATTTAGGTCCCCATCTATGGGTCTGATTCCAGAATGTGTCCCCATCTTTAAATTGTAACGATTTGGGTCCCAAGGTTGTTTAGGAAATATAAATTTTGGGGTTCATGACGAAAATGTCCTTGTTGGGAATGGAATGGTGGTTAGGTTCCAACTTTTAAACAAGAGCATATTCGTCATCAACCCCAACAAGTTCATTACTTTAACAACTCTGGGACCCAAATCGTTACAATTTAAAGATGGGGACCCATTCTGAGATCGGACCCATAGATGGAGACCCAAATTTTAATTTACCCTTATATTTATCGTTCACTCTCTCGCAATAATTACGATAATTATCACTTATCTAACATTATTCGTAACAAAATAAATGAATACAGGAAGTAACTATTTTAGCTCTCTCTTAGCATTCGAATACAAATTCCATCAATCAAGAAGGATAACCAAAAGAGAATTGGAAATAAAAATCACCTTATTTCTCACTTTTTCTTCATCCATTATCCTACCGTCAATAAATCATGTTTTCCTCAAATCTCTGCATAGAGGCAAACACCTATTTTCTAACTAATCATGTTATCAAGTTTGAAAACTATGAAAACTGTAACCGAACGATAGATTTTACGAGGGCCGGGCTTGTGCATCATCGTACTACATATATTACATGAAACACACAACTTTACATATCTCGCTACAAGAAAATTGACCTAAGGTAACGAATAATTTAATATTCGTTGCCATATCTTCCGTAGTCAAATATATAACAATGAATATTATTCGTTAATTACTTCTTTAAATTCGCAATGAATAATGGTATTCGTTGCTATATTTTTTGCAATGAATCATATAACAACGATTATTCGTTGAATTTGTCTTCTAATCATTGCTAAATTTGGCAACGATTAGTGTGAATTTTAACGAATAATTCAACAGAAAAATCGTTGTTATATAAACCTTTAACAACGAATATGACATTCGTTGTTAATTACAAGTATAAAATATGATTTGACACCGAATAATATTTGTTGTCAAATCTTTAACGTCGACAGATATGGCAACGAATATTCAAATTATTCGTTGCTTTAGTTCCAGTTTCTTACGGTGTCTACAACTTCTACAACAGATGAACCCACTAATTAATGGTCTACTAAAAAATAATCTGTAGTTAAATACATATAACAACGAATATTATTCGTTGTTTACTTCTTTAAATTCACAATGAATAATGGTATTCGTTGTTATATTTCTTGCAACGAATCATATAACAACGATTATTCGTTGAATTTTTCTTCTAATCGTTGCTAAATTTGGCAATGATTAATGTGAATTTTAACGAATAATTCAACGGAAAAATAGTTGTTATATTTTTTTTGAAAAACGTGAGGGTGACATCCCAAGATGGGATTCACCGCTTCAAAAACATATTACTAAAAAAGAGAAGGTGATTACATTACCCGGAGGTCCAGAAACGATACAAAGAATTAGAGAGAGCGAGTACATTCTCTGGGTAAAATCTTTTATTTTTGAAAATTAGATCATTTCTCCCCCCCCAAATGGTCCAAAAACCGCGAAAGGCAAAGCGCAATCGTCCGTGGAATTGCCCCCCACCGGCCTCACCGCCCTCCAAAAATCCACAACACCTCCCGGTGAACACCACGACACTCTGATCTCCCTCCAAACCTTCTCAGACATCGGACACCTGAAGAATAAATGATCTGCATCTTCCACCTGCTCCTCACATCTGTCGCACTGAGTGTCGGAGATGCCAAATAGTCTCCCCCTCCTTGCTTTATCGCACAATCTTCCCCTTCTCAAACACCACAGGAAGACCTTAACCCTACATGGGACCCTGCTAGCCCAAATAATCTTCGTATCCAGACATAGGTCTGGATCCAAAACTGTTGCGGTCCTCTTGAATTCCTTATACGCCTTCTTCGTCGAGAACTTGCCTTCCAACCACACAAAATGGTCTGGTCCCTCCCCTGCGTGATGCAATTTGTCGACGGCAGTTCAGACTGCATCCTGACAAGCTCCTCCGAACGCTGGTTAGAAAGGGTAGCTCTGAACTCTGGCGCCCAAGCCCCCGATGAACCAAGCTGCACCAAGGAGCACTCCTTTGTTGCCGCAAGCGCAAAGAGCCTCGGGAACCTGCTGCTTAGCGATCCATCCCCCATCCAATCATCCAACCAGAACCTAAAGTTCTCCCCATTTCCGACCTTCGGCCGCAGTTTTGGAGCCACCAAAGGTAGAACTTCCCGAACTCCGCCCCATAGCGGAGATTCGAACCACTCTCTCTGCCTCCAAGGATCCTCGAACACTATAGAGTTGTCGCAACAACCTGGCCACCAAACTCTCCGAGTTTCCCCAAATCTGAAGGACCCATCGAGCCAGCAAGGCCTTGTTCATATACTCCACATCCCGAACCCCCAATCCCCCTTCATTTCTTGGTCGAATCAGCTCCTCCCACCTGACTAAATGCATCCCCTGTCTCTATTGCTTGCCATCTGCCCAGAAAAATCTCCTCATCAAGGCTTCAATCTTCTTGCGTACTCCAACTGGCATCAATCTAGTGGAGAAAAAGAAAATAAGGATCGCCGACAACACATGTTTTAGAAGGATCATCTTCCCCCCTTAGAAAGAGTAGCTGCCTTCCACCCCGCCATTCTCTGTTCCATTCTTTGCAGCACCATGTCCCAATGTGATCTCTTAAGCTTACCCGCCGCCAGGGGAAGACCCAAGTAGGAAATAGGCAACTCGCCCCTCGGGCACTCCAATATTGATGCCATTCTATCGCCTTCGTCCTCCTCCATCCCAAATAGAATCACCGCCGACTTCTGCTTGTTGATCTGAAGATCCGAAAGATTGCTGAAAATCTCCACAATCTGAGCTACCCTTTTGTTCATATCCTCTGTACCTCCCAGAAAGAGCACTGTATCATCAGCATATTGCAGGAGCGGCACAGAGATGGCCCCATAGCGGAACCCCTCGCACCACCCATCATCCATTGCTCGCCTGAACAGAACCGATAGAGCATCCGCAACCAAGACAAACAACATCGGTGCCAGAGGACAACCCTGTCGAATTCCCCTTTGAGGCTGGAAAAATCCCCCTTCGGGTTTCCCGTTCACCATAACTGAGTAAGAAGAGGTCGTGATACATCTCTTCATCCAAGAAATCCAAAGATATGTAAATCCTCGTCGCCTGAGAGACACCCATAGAAAGCCCCAATCCACACAGTCATAGGCTTTAGCATAGTCAATTTTCCAAATCAAACCTTTTTTTCTTTCCCTCCTCCATTGAAGGCAAATCTCAGATGCCATAATCAAACCATGAGCCATCTGTCGTCCAGGTATGAAAGCAGACTGGCCCTGTAGAATCACTGAGTCAAGAACACTCTTGAGTCTATTTGCCAGAACTTTTGCCACAATAAGTAGATGGCATTTGACAGCGCAATTGGCATGTAGTCTTCCATTCTCAACGGGTGCTCGTTTTTAGGCAGGAGGACAAGCAACGCCCTATTGACTTTCTCAAAGCCCATGTTCCCTTCCCTGAACTCATTGATCACGGCAAGAACATCCTCCTTCAACATGCTCCAGAACTCTCTATAAAAAAGACAGGAAAACCATCTGGACCGGGTGCACCGTTCGCATTTAGCCCCCAAACCGCTTTCTTAACCTCCTCTTCCTCGAAGGCCGCTTCAAGTCCCACCGCTTGCTCCTCTGATAACTCCTCCACCCCTCTTCCAAGCCACCCCCAACGCTCCCCCCGCCTCTTCCTGGACACTTCCACAAAATGTCCCCTGAGAGCACACCCTAGTTATGCGTCCCCATTTACCCTCACCCTCCCAACCTCCAACTCTGAAATTAGATTCCTTCTTCTTCTCCCCGACGCCATAGAATAAAAAATTTTGTATTCGCATCTCCTTCCCGCATCCACTTCTACCTCGATCTTTGCCTCCATTCGACCTCCTCTTTCATATCTTCCAGCCGCAGCTCTTCTAACAACCGTGCTCTCTCTGCTAACTCATCTTGGTCTAGTCCTCTCTAGTCATCCAGACCGTCCAGACGTACTACACCCTCCTGGGCAACCTCCCTCTGGGCTCTTCGCCTTGTCCTTACCTCTTTTCCGTAAGTCGACAGGAATTTTTTCAACAGAGCCAGCTTACTTGCCAGCCGAACCACAACAGACCCCTCTGGACTCCACCCAACCCAGCGCAAACGCACTTCCTCCTCGAATCCTTCTTCCAGAAGCCATGGCACTCAAATCTTAAGAAAAATCTTGTCCTTGTCTGCTCCTCAGAAGACCACAGAATCGGTGTTATCTGAACAAGCCCTAGGTAAAGCCCAAGCACGTGAAAGAGGAAATTTTTCCACCCTTCCGGCGAAATAAGAAATCTGTCCAAACGAGATCTCGATCTAACATTGCGCCAAATGTACGCACAACCTGCTGCATCCAAGGTTGATAGCCCACGTGAATAAACAAAATTCGCAAAATCTTTAGAGCCTGGGTCACGACCACCCCGCGTCGAGGTTGGTCTTCCGGAAAAAGGGTTAAGTTCAGATCTCCTCCAATGAGCCAAACAACGTCCTCCACAGCCGAATCCACCTGGATCAGGTCTACCGCCAATGAACCTCTGTCACTCCCAGTAGGGCCATATACATTTGTCACCGTAAAGGGACTCCCATCATGTCGGCTCCTCAGGCGGACCGAGATCGAAAAAAGTGAACGTCGCTCTCCCACTAACTCAAACACGACTTCTTCCTGCCCGTAAGAAGGCCACTTGCTACTCCACGGGCCTCCATCTCAGCGAACTCAAAATCATCCCCACCCCCCAGGTTTCGCCACAATGCCTCTCCTCCCATTGACACTTTCGTCTCTTGCAGTAACATAATATCTGCATGCGCATCCACCATAAGATTCCTGACTCTGAGCTGTTTCTTGGGGTGGCCTAGACCCCTGACGTTCCAAGACAAAATCTTCACAATAACAACTCTTTATTTCTCTTCAGCGGTGCCACAACCCCCAGGCTTTCCGCAAATCTTCTGTCAAGCAAGCTGAAGTAACTTGGCCGCCCCATAGGAGAAGACGTCTGGACTGCAGCCTCAGATAAATTCTGAACTCCCAGTCTCCCCATAGATGAGGACTCAGCCGCCCTTCTCCCCTTCCTCTTCCTCGCAGCCACCCCTTTCCTTTCAAACAACCAGCCGAATCGACGACTATCGCTGCCCCCCTCTAAACGTTTCCCACTCGACTTCCCCTCATTGGTTTCCACTGTTGTACCACAACCGCCCAAGCCATCCTTCAGGACTACCGCTAACCCACCTCCATCTTGCTCTCCCCCTCGACTCCCACCCTCTGATCGCCGACACCATCCCTCATCTTGATTGAACAAGCGCACCTCCAACGCCAACCCAGACCCTGCAGGTGAAGTCTTCGAGGTCCCGAGCTGCGGATTGCAGGACTGCCCCCTGGCCTCCTCTATTAGACTGCACGTCGAGCCCCCTGATCTTGAGTCATTATCAACGCCATTAGGCTTTTAGCCAGAATCCCCCGCATCCGCATGGGCCTGAGATGGAAAGCCAATCTCCTCACTCCCCACATCTGGCGGACTGCTTCCCAAAATGTGTTGATTGGATAGAGCCACCGCGTCCGCATTAGTTTCCCCATCTGACGGACAAGGAACAGGAGGTATCATAGCAACCTCGCGTGAATCATGGAGCAGAGACTCCATGCATGGGAGAGAAGCAACGCCCGAGATTAAAGGTAAAGGCCCTTCAATACACCCCGTAATTTCTTCCCCTATAATGATGGCTCCCAACTTTAATGCACGTGGAGGAGAAGTTGTGGAATCATTCAACCTTCCTTTCCAATTATCTTGGAAATGAAACATCATGGGGGATATGAAACGGTCGAGTTGGTGGACCGTTTCGCATGCCCCGACTTTCCCTCCCCCGCAATGAAGGCTCCGAACCGCAAATCACGCGATACAGTTTGTGGCGCTTTGACTTCCACATTGATCGGCACCGGCACCGATTCACCCGCCGGCCCGGCAGCCCCCAGCACCTGCTCCTTACCGAAGTCCGGGTAGACACCGATGTCATGCTTCCAACGTAGATCAAGATAAGATGGAGACACTCCGACCGTAGCCAGCTCCACCTGAAGGATACGCCCTTCCCATCGCACCACCCACCACCCAAGTTGCCGAGGATGGATCTTCCGAACCCGAATAACGAGCTCGGACCACTTGTCCGTAGCGACTCCTGCATTGAGTATATCTTGAACCTCGGCTATCCCCGAGAGAATACATTGCACCTGATTCAATGTACGCCAGAGATACGGGATCCCACAGACCCGCACCACAGCCACAGGGCTTGCTGAGAGGACGCCGTCGAAAGCACACACCGATCTCCATCGAATGAGAGTTTTTCCCGATTTGGACAAAGCCAACAATGCTTCGGCTTCATCCCCATCGAGTCCCCGGGCGCCAACACCTGCCACAGCGTAACTAACACAACATCCCCATGTCCGAAGTTCCCCTGAAGAGCACCTCCTTCCCTCCCCCTTCCCCCACCAACAGATGCTTCGGCTTCCTCAAGACCGGTGTTGTCTGATTCCTAGCCCTGCATGCACTGCTCCTATGCGCGGAGCCGCGACACTTGAAACACGAACTGGCTCCCGACACCCATGCGCCCAGTGGTCAAGGGCCCCGCAGCGGAAACAACCTCTTCCAAACGGATGCGGCCGCACCACTGCCCGAACAGCTCCGCTCCCAGCCTCTGACCTCCCCTGCCGGCGATGACGGACCTCCACCCATCCACTGTCGCTCTTTTCCCTCGGCTGGACCTGCGTGACGGACACACCGGGCAGCGAGACCCCTCCACGAGATCGCTGCTCTCCCTGCCGGACGGCACCTCTCCTCCAACTCTGTCGCACTCTCGCTCTTATCGCTCTCATCGCCTTTCAAGGAAGTTTTCATATAAAAATCCAAAATAATTGTTATATAAACCTTTAACAATGAATATGACATTCATTGTTAACTACAAGTATAAAATATGATTTGACACCGAATAATATTCATTTTTAAATCTTTAACATCGAAAGATATAACAACGAATATTCAAATTATTCATTGCTTTAGTTCCCGTTTCTTACACTGTCTACAACTTGTACAACAGATGAACTCACTACTTAATGGTCTACTAAAAAAGAATCCAAATCAAATGACATGACGTTTATGAATATCATAAATACAGAATTACAGTATTTAGATAAAACACTTATTTACTGTCCTCGGCAAGATTGGAGTATCTGACTACGTATCAACGTGCTCCATATACACTGAACAGTGCTCGAGTTTCCATATTAGTATCGTTGTTGTAGCTTGATGTTCCTTCTAATGGAGCATCGCCTGCTTCCTCGGGGCAGTGCTCCAACGGATGCTTATCTTCCATCCTGAGCTCTTTCAGTTCCCTCTCAACCTCCTCCATGGTAGGCCTATCTTCTCCTTTCATACTCAGGCAACGCACAGCGATCGCTGCAACTTTCGCAACCACTTCGGAGACGCCTTCTGATAAGATATGCTGATCGAGAATGTCACCCAGTCTATTATTACTCGCGCAACTCAAAAAAGTGCTGGCAAGGCTTTTATCGTTCCCATCGGCTTCATAATTGAAGGGCACCCTCCTGGTAAGAAGCTCCGCCAGAACGACTCCGAAGCTGAATACGTCGCTTTCGAAAGACAAGCAACCAGTTAAAAGATACTCTGGATCCAGATAACCACAGGTTCCCTGCACGAATGTTTTGAATTGGGATCCGTCCTTCACTGCCAACGTAGACGTTCCGAAGTCGGAAATCTTGGCTACAAGCCCTTCGCCGAGGAGAATGTTGGATGTCTTGATGTCCCCGTGATACACTGCAGGTGAAGCATCCACATGGAGGTACTTGAGGGCCGCCGCAGCTTCCGAAGCGATTCGCACGCGGGTGCTGAAAGGAATAGGCGACCGACCGCTGTTCTTATGGAGATAGTTGTGAAGTGTGCCTCCTGAGATGTACTCGTACACCAGCATCGGGACTTTGGACTCCAAGCAGCAACCCAAGAGCTTTACTACGTTCTTGTGGTTGACCTTCGACAGGATCAAGATTTCGTTCGCGAATTCTTTTCCGTTTTTTTCGTCGATGGTCATTGACCTCTTTACTGCAACTGCGGTTTCGTCTTCGGTGAAGCCTCTGTAAACTTCTCCGTAGCCTCCATGCCCCACTATCAAGTCTTTGTGGAAATTCTTTGTTGCTTTCTTCAACTCCTCCTTGCTGAAAATTCTAAATGTTGTACTATGATCCGTTAAAAGAGCTCGTTCCAGGAAAAATCCTCCGTTCCTTTCGAAGAATTTTTGTCTGAGGTGCAGATTTTTTCTTCGTTGATATCCGACACAGAAGAGCAAGATGGCAACAAGTAGGAGGAGAACACCACCTGCTGTCCCTGCATAGACCATTTCAAAAAAACCTCAAAAATAATGTAAATAAAATATTATCGTACTGGTTAAAACGATTAGGCAAATCGCATTTTGCATTCCATATAGAATAATTGCTGCAAACATAACTCTCAACAGCAATATATACAATTACACAGTGAGATTTTGGACACTGAAGTTTTATCATCCGATGTTACATATATATACAAAAACAAATACCAGTCGCTGTAAGGATCTCTCTCTACTATCTCTAAAAATAAATTTCACTCCTTACGAGCCAACTGGTATCTTACCTATATATCTATTAAGTGAAGATTCGGTAAAGCGATATTTTTCGACGTGTTCTTTCATCGAGAGTTTGCTTAACTTGTGGTGATTCTCTTTATCTCTGCATTCTGGAATATGAAAATGAAAAGCTCTCCTAACCTTGATGATGACATGAACTTGGTTTTTATCAGATTTTTTCCTTGTGCGCGCTACAGTTTTATTTTGCTGAAAAGATCGGTGCATTCGATATTTACAGGGAAACATTAGCCAATTTTTATGTTCGTAATAATATTTTATTGCGCTTAAGGAAATCCATCTTCTCAAAGGTTTCTCGGCCTACAAAAAGGTCTCTTACTCTTTAAATTTGATGAATGCTTATGTGCTGCTAAAACAATGAATCATATATAACGATTATTTGTTTGTTTTTGCCTAATCATTGTTACATTAACAACTATCACTATAGGTTTTAAGTCAATGTGCAATCATCATCACATGTATCTTTAACAAGGAAAATGACATTCATTGTGAGTTACAAAATAAAAAACAAATTTTAACGATTCCTATTAATCCTTATTATATAAATTTTTATCAGAAGATATGACAATGAAATATTCAAATTATTCGTTAACATAGGCCAATATCATTGTAGTGCCCCAACTGTAGGATCGAGTTTTCTAAATTGTGTATTGCAATACTCACATCATCTAAAATCTCCACTTATAGTGCTTATATATACCTCGCCAACATTGCTCAACCCCTTGGTCTACAAACTCCTCTCACCACCTCTCCGCATAAAAAATGTCAACAAAAAAGATGTTATTAGAATAGTCTCCTGATGCAAAGAACTCCTCCTAATGGGAAAGTGCAGATATAATTATGTTATATATGGAAATTAATAAGCTTCAATTGAGAAGTTAATTAATTTGCTAAATTTGGAGGTCTCAATTCGAAACAATCTAGAGTTAGGTTGCCGCTTTTCCATGTTATATTGCGTGATTCTGAACTCTTGGTGAACTTATATATGAGTCATCTCCCAAAGCTCTTATAGCCATAACAGAGAGGGGGTGACCATACATGCAAGCACATGCACTTAGTTACGACTCAGGATCCAGAGAATCAATTCTGATCTCGATACTTTGTTGTGGGTTTCATTTGATGGGTTGGATACATTAGTCTAATAGATTTATTTGAAATTTTATGACAGAGATAGAATTAGTTTTGGATGCTTTAGATTTCCGACATTTTTTGAATGTTGGGAATTCAAACTTCCGTGATTTGAGGATATTTTGATCTAGAGAATCAATTCTGATCTCGATACTTTTGTTTGTTGTTGCATTTGCATTACTTATTCACATATTAAGGATTTTGTTTTACATTGTTATTTCGAGTATCTAATTTACAATTCTTGCATCATACTTTGGAAATTTATGATCTAATTTGGATTTGTGATTGGTTGATTATCTTCGCAATAATCATATCTTTTCAAATTGAATATTGCAAGTTCAAAAATTTATATCTTTAGTTTTCTTGTTATAGCGTTCGTGACAACAATATTAAAGAGGATTTCAGGAACTGAAATTAAAACTTTACTAGATACAATGCTTAAGTCGAGGGTGGATATGATTGAAATGTATGATAAATTCATTGTATATACTTTCAAAAATTGACATCAACACGTGAAAATTTGTTTAGTTGCAATAGGATCGATTTTTATGCAATTGAATATCTTGTTAGACTCCACAACAGAAACCAAACGGATCAATATACTGGAAACCATTTGATCACATATGTCATTGTCGCATCTTGTTTACATTATATATCCAACACATTATTTAACATAACTGTTCGTCCACGCAAATTGCGGAATGATTTTGGGAAGAACTCAATAATAAAAATAATATCGAATATCTCAATATTGAACAATACTAAGTTGTGAAGTTTTTGAAGTTTTCTAAGGGTGAGAGGAAATCTATTTCTAAATAGGCACAGTAATTTCTACTCATGCTCCATGGATAGGAAGATGTTAAAATGAAACTAACCTCTAAAGAAGTTTCAAGTGACGCCAATCATAAAAAATTCTCCAAATCTTGAGAACACTCCAATAAAACACAAGGAGAAAAATTGTATGGACGATTTTATGGTAGAAACCATGGATGATGAAAATAAGAGGTATAAACATGTGGACCTCTCATCCCTATCGATGTTCATGCTAAGGTTATATTTCATAACATCAAAAGGCATAAAAGGGGCAAGGTTAATAACAACAAAGAAAATTAAATCCAAAGGAAAATCACAAAAAAAGGAAAAGAATAAATCACGCTAGTACTACAATCATGTTTGACACGGGAAAGAATGTTCATCCTTAAAGGCCCAATAGAAACTTGTATAAGGGAATCTACAAGTGAACGCGATCACCGGGGGATTTTGGGTCTAGCGAAGGGTATGTATTAGTAAAATCTAAACTATACCATATTCACAATCTAAATGAGTGGATCATAGATATTTGAACCAATATACATTTTATCAGACATGTACCATTAAGACTATAAAGGTGTAAATTGACTTTATGTTCAGGGTGCTAGGTTGGAAACAAGTAGACTTAACGTTCTCCTTTGCACTAGTATGGACTCTGCACAAGATCTAAATGTCCCTATAATCAAGAATAATATTCTATCTCTCTCTATTTTAGTTGAAAATGATTTTGAACTGGATTTCAAATGTCATAAAATTGTAATTTGGGGACATGGTATTTTTTTGGAATTAGTCTATTTGGTTGATTTTAACATGTTCCGAATTAGATTAGATTCTAGGGAACATTGATTATCTAAATGTTATAAATTCAGAATTTTCTAATTATATATTTTTCATATATTGAATAATATGAAATCATGTGATTTATGACAAGGTCGATTGGTACATGTAAACTTACGTTCAAGTAGAAGAATGATGAACGTAAATTTTAACCCTAAACACTAGATTGACAAAACTTGAAATTGTGAAATATGTATACAAGATAAGACATCAAGAAAGCTATTTTTAACTCTCTCTCTCTCTCTAAGGAAAATGAGATCTTAGATCTTATGCACATGAATATATATGAGTTTAATATGTGTTAACCAGAGACCATAATAAATACTTTATCCCCATAATAGATGATAGTAGTAGTTACTGCAACATCTAATGAAGTCCAAGTATGAAGCATTAGAGATTTTCTCATATTTAAGAGTGAGATTGAGACACAAACATGCAAAGCGCTTGAACATATTAGATTAGATATGGATAGTGAATAAATGTCTAATATGTTTGATGAACAATGCATACTCTTTGGTATTGCTTATGAGGCATCAACACCATTTTCACGACAGTCAAATAAGATAGCAAAACAAAATAATCTTAATTGATATTATCAATGCACTTCTACAATGTTATGGACTTCCAACTTATATGTGGGGAGAGGCCATGAACAGGTTTTCATATTATGAATAGGGTTCCTCCAATGCACAAGGAACATATGTGAATTGTGGAACAAAAAATTGAGCTTGAAATATCTCTAGGTGTTAGGCTGTATCGCTAAGATTTTAGTCCCAAAACACAAAAGAAGCCATAAATCATTGATGTAGTTCTCTTAGGCAACTTGAAAAATAGATATGCATATATGTTCTTGGCAACTGGGAATGAGATACAAGACATATATGTCAACACTATTATTGAACTGTGTGATGCTTCCTTCTTTGGGATGCACCATATGAATACTAGAATCACTCAAAATCTGACTAACAATGCAGCCTTTGCCTCATTTCTATTTTGGATCAAGTGGAAAAGATGTTACATGGAGGAGGTTGAAACCCAATTTGAATCCAATGAACCTTTAGACGAGGTTCATCTTAGGAGGAGTAAACAATCACAAATGTCTAAGGATCCTAACAAATGACTTTATTGCGTACCATATCAAGGGTGATCCAATGAGTTATAAGAAGCAATGCATTCAACTGAAACAAAACAATGGAAGGAAGCAATCAAATCATAGATGGGTTCTGTTATGACTAATATAACTTGTGAGTTAGTTAATATACCCAGAGGTTCCTCTACCATTAGGTGCAAGTGGGTATTTAAGAGAAATCTTGGACTTGAGGAGTCAATTAAAGAGTATAAAACTAGACCAGTTGCTAAGGGCTTTAGGCAAAAGGATTATGTCTATTATTTTGATTCATATTCACCAGTGATGAGGATAACCACAATCCTCTATATATAAATTTTCTATCCATCAGATGGATGTTAAGACTACCTTTCTTTATGACGATCTTGACAAGGAGATCTATATGGATCAACCTGATGGAGTTGTGACACCTATGTATGAGGGAAAAGTTTGCAAGATGATTAAATCCATTTATGGATTTAAACAATCATCGAAATGTATGAAAAATCTGATATGGCTACCTAAAGAAAGATAGTCTTAGCATTCATCTGATGGATAGAAAGATCATATACGGATGCCAATTTATAAGAATCTAGATTCAATTCGTCCTTGGAGTGAGGAAAAAGTTTGCAAGTTGGTTAAGACTCTTCATCAATAAAACAAGCACCAAAACATGTCTAAAAATTTTGACAAAGCTACCTTGTCATTGGTTTCATTTTGTTGATTTATGTTGATGATATGTTGATCCTAGGAAACTACAAAAAGAGAAATTCTAGCCTAAAAAAGAGTCAAACAATTGCTTTTCAAGGAAGGATTTAGGACCTATTAGCCAATTCTTAGCATGCAAATCACCCATAATAGAAAGGAGAGGAAGTCGTGTTATCACAATAGAAATACACTGAGAAAATAATTTAAAGATTCTTCACAAATAAAGCAAAGCTGTTAATACAATTCCTAGATCACATTTCTGGTTGAGCTGCAAGCATAGTCTGTAGACCAATAAAGAAAATAAAGATATGAAAAGAATTCCCTAAGCATCAAGTGTAAGCAGATTAATGTATGCCATGATTTGTACGAGGTTGGATATTGCTTATTGTGGAGTTGGAGTTGTTAATAGTTCTGCATCAAATACAATGAAGGAACATTGGGAAGTAGTTACATGGATTTTTTAAAATCTTGGGTGTTAGTAGATTCTCTCATTGGAGAAGAAAAACTCACTCTCTTTGGTTACACAACTCAGATATGTCATGTGATGTTGACAGGAGAAGGTCCATATCAAATTACTTGATTTCTTCGATGGGTGTTGCTGCTTCTTGGCAATCTCATTTTCAGAAGCATGTAGTGTTATCAACTACATGAGTTGAGTTTGTTGCAACTATAAAGGTGTGCAAGGAGATGTTACGGATGAAGAAGTTTATGTAAGAACTTGATTTTAATCAATACAAGTATGTGCTTTATTATGAGAGTCAGAATGCTATCCATCATGGAAAAAACTCCATTTTCCATGCGAGATTGAAGCACATAATTGGCATAAGGTAACATTGGATATGCAATGTTCAGGATGAAAAACAAATGTTTCTTGACAAAATCCACACAAATGATAATGTAGCAACCATAATGATGAAGCCAGTACTACATGGGAAGTTGGAAGTATCTTGCTCCCTTACTAGATTGGAGTAGATTTCCTCTCATTGATCAGCTAGCAGGAGATCTTCCCATAGGTTTGAAGGGAGGGGATTTGTCGGTAGCAGGTGGAATGCATAAGGTGCAACTACTACAGTGTCTATCTCATTTTTGTTAGGTCTATATGATGTGACTTGCTACAATGTCTAACCCTTGTTTGTTAGCTTCTTATAGTAAGACCAGTTATTGAGTTGTTATTGCGTCCAGTCCCAGAGCAGGAGCTAGGCAGGAGATGCTTCCATTCACTTGTTCGTTACATACAATGTGAGGCTATTTCTTTATTTATCCACTCCCATTAATGGTTGATACTATGTATAAACCAAAAAGGATTATAGTGAAGTGTCTAAGGAGTTGGTCCTCGAAATCATTCGAGGATTGAGAGCAGATTCTCTTTAGTACTGCAGAGGTCTGCTATGAATCGATGGAGCATCCAAGCCGCTCGATCTTGATCGAGCAGTTCGCACGAATTACCATGGTAAGGTCCCACAAAAACATGGAATTCGTGCGAACTGCTCGATCAAGATCAAGTGGCTCAGATGCTCCATAGATTCGCAACAGTCTCTGCAGTATTGCAGAGGATTTGCCCGCATCGAGGATTAGTCCCTTTCATCATGAAGAAACCTAAAAAAATCGTATTCTTGTGGTTTTGGTTGCTCTATTTGTTCCATATACAATTTCTCAATGAAATTTTTCTACTAAATTATATGTCATTCAGCAATGTTGGACAAGGAGATACACATGAATAATTATATCTATATTCAATTGAATCACCGACATCTCTACTTGCTTTTTTAATGAATTAATTCATATTGGTCGGTCGATTCGTTAACCCTATCGCATAGGTTTTCCAATTGGGAGACTGAGCTTCTTCAGCCTACTGGACAGAAAATTCACGGAGAGATTGGGAGTGGTGCCGCCGCACGAGAAGGAGAAAATTGTTTCCTCATGAAGGTGTTATCTTCGATGTTAGGAGATTGGGTCATCCCGAGAAATGTCTTTGTGTCAAGAATTTGATTAGCGATGCTAATGTGGATATTGTGCTTCTACAAGAGACGAAGGTTTCGAAGTCAAGAGGAGAGGAGTGGTGTGGCCTGGGTGGTGGATTTTCTTTTGACTTTGCGTAGGTTGAGGCTTAGGGAGCAGATGGTGGGTTACTAACATGGTGGAGGAGAGATGCTTTTGAGAAGCTGGGAGAGAGGAGATCTATGTTCTCATTAACTGTGCATCTGAAGCGGAAAGCGGACGAGGTATCTTTTACTATGACCAATGTGCATGGCCCTACGAGTTTGGTGCTTGGCTACTTGGTTGTGGATCTATCGGAGGTTGGAGCTTGCAGAGAAGAGGGAATTTATCTCATTGTTGGTGACCTAAATGTGACTTTGTTGCCGGAAGATAGGTCATTGAGGGGGGAGGGTGTGACGTAGGGTCGAAAAATTTCAAGAACTAGGCCAATGCCTTGGAACTCACAATTATTGATGCGGCAGGATGTGCTTACACCTGGCAGAATGTTAGGTCATGATCTCAGGTGGATAGATTTCTCCTCTCACCTGAGGGGGTGGAGTTTTTCCCCCTTTCTTGGGCATGGTCATTAGCTCGTGCCCACTCAGACCAGACACTGATCGCTCACGAGGGAGAGAAACGAAGGAGGCCTGGGAATTCGGGATGTAACCTGTATGAATAAAGTGTTGTTAACTAAGTGGGTCGTGCAGATTTGGAGAAACACAAATAGATTGACTATCAACCTCTTGTGCACCATATATGGTGTCAAGGGATCCCTAGAGGCAAGAGGAGCATGTTTCCAATCTTCTCTGTGGATTGGTATTCGTGATACTTTGTCGCAACTAAGGTTGAGGATGACGCCGAAGGTGGGTGCAGGGGACGACTTCAGATTTTGGCAGGACAACTGGACAGGAGAGGGGGTACTCTACAATAGGTACCCAAGATTATTTGCTCTGGTGGCAAACAGGGAGTGTTCCATGGCTTATATTGGTGGATCTGGCTTGTGGATCCCTCAGTTTTTTTGAGCTTTGGGACTGAAGGTTGGAAGGCTTGGGTAGATTACAATCCGAGCTACCCTCTCCAGAGTGCATTTCTTAGGGCAGGGACCACTTTGTTTGGGAGGGGGAAGATTCTCAGTGAAGAAGACGTATAAAATGTTCGGAGGGAGCGTCGAGGATTTGGATCCAGACCTGCAGCAAGATATGAAGACAATTCGGACAAGCAAGATCCCATGCAGTGTGAAAGTTTTTTTGTGGTGCCTCAGAAGGGGTATACTATGTGACAAAGGAAGAAGGGGCGGGCTATTTGGCGTTACGAATATCTAGTGTGACAGATGTGGCGCACAAACAGATGATACAGAACATTTGTTCTTTGCTTGTCCTTTTTCGGATCAGGTTTGGAAGGAGTTGAGGGTGACATGGGTTCGACACTGAGGCTTAAACGATCTTTGAAGATCGATAAGGTTGGTGGGGAGAAATTCGACAGACGATTGTGCCTTGCCATTTGTTGCTCTTTGGGCCATCTGGGGAGGAAGAAATAATCTAATTTTTAAAAATCAAGAGGGTCTATTCAGAAAATGTATTATCTTACGGTTTTTCCCTGTATCGTTTCTAATCCATAAGGTAATGTATCTATTTATTAACTTTTAATATAAGTGTTTTTGGAGTGAGTCCCAACTCGAGAATTGACCTTTTTTTCCATAAAAAATGTTTTGTCATGGGTGGTTGCGCTTACTATACCACCACTTAAAAGTGACCACTTGTAAATTATTGGTGGACTTCTTGAAGATTATTCAGTTTTTTTTATTGTGCTGTTACCCCCTATCCTTTTATGAGGAGGGGGTTTGATCTATGTCAACCTCCCCCTTCCCACTTTGATAAATGAACAAATGTTTGACTTGGAGAAAGATATATTGCTATTGGACTAACAACATTTCGTATAACAACGATTATACAACGCTCTTCTGTTTAATTTCGATGTAATCGTCACTAACTTTGCCATTCTTAAAACAAAAAGGTCCTATGAATGTCAACACATAACTACTCTTATATGATTCACTGGCAATGTTTTTACAATTACTTTGTTCTTCATTGCTAATCCCACGATTAAATGATAATTTTTAATGAATAACAACTTGTCCACCGAGATTCTAAACCCATTTTCTCATTCTCCCACTTTTCTCAAAATTTGTATGGATGGTATCAAGGGTTTAAATATCGGTTTCGGATATTGTATCGATACCCCGTCGATGCGATATTTCATTGAAATTTCGACGACATTTCATTCATATCGACCATCATTTGTGAAGAAATGACCGAAAACTGCCCTCATATCGTCATTTCGTTCGAAATTCCAGTCGCTTGTCGAAACCAAAATTTCGCCGAAATTTCGTGAAATGTGAAACAATGAGCACAATTATGGTGGGTGGCTGAGAAGCTTACACGAAGTATCATTCAACTCGGTGGATATGTTTTCCTTTTACCAAAACTCTTCGTAATCTGTCTTGTTTTTATAAGTTAACACATAGATGCTGACCCTCCAGCGTTACAACTAATAGGAACCGACGATATCGGGCTGCCCGGATGGGAGCTACCTCCTTCGAACTGACGGTGGTTATTATTTACAGAAAACTAGAAATATTGAATAAATCAGGGGTGGATAGAGGATGTACCTATGCCTGCTATCACTGCCGGAGGAATCCGCGTTCGTGCGTCCTCTCGCAGCACACACTGTTGAAGCTTTGCATCTTTCGATGTGAATCCCTCTGGACAAGTGCAGTTGTAACCTCCGATGGTGTTCACGCAAGTCCCATGGCAGGGATATTGGTCGCGGTCTAAGTTGCACTCGTTTATGTCTGATTACAGTAGTGATGGACACGATATTAGAAAAGAGAACAAGAATGTTAATTAGTAACTGCGTGAATATGGTCAGAGATCCATGTAAGAAATCATCGTACCTTTGCATCCTCCCTCGAGATAAGGGTTGCCTTGGTAACCCTGCGAGCAATTGCAGAAATAGCCAGGACCATTAGTGGAGTTGATGCATCTGCTGTTGGCGCTCACGCAGGCATAGCCGGTGCTGTTCTTCATGGCATCTTCACAGCTTTGATTACCTATGAACCAGTCCACAATGATTGGGAACACAGTGCTCTGATTCATGTAGGTGAGGTCCGATTTGTGGAAGGTGTAATTGCTCTTCTCCACCATGAAAGCGTAGCTGCAGTTGTTGAAGGTGTACGTCGTGCTATTCTTACTTCTGAAGGTGAAATTGGTCTTATACGACTTGATATATTTGGGTATGGACGACTGGCAGCAACCGATGCCGGTGCACTGGCCGTCCTCGATGATGTCGGTGCTACTGCACCCGCTTATGCATCCACCGAAGGTGTCGTTCCCGGTTCCGATATTGAAGAGCGCTTCCATGTCGCAGCCGACGGCTACAAACACGTTCTCTTTGTAGGACAACACGAAGGTGTCGCCGAGATCCACACTCCATGTATAGAGGCCAGCGTCATAACTAGAGTTGTAACAATCAAAAGATATTTCCATCAGGAAGCGCACCTGTCCTTGAGATAGCATGACATCCGCAACCTGTAAATTGCTCCAGAAGAGCCTCGGAGGGTCGTAATGGGTTCTGTTGCAAGTGAACGACAACCCATACGACCGGTAACAATTCTCGCTGACATCGTCCTCCAAACCGAAGGGATAAGGAACGTCTACTCCGCCGCATGAACGGGTGCAATTGTCCGGTGGGGGGACACCTTCTCGAGGCGTAACCCCTCTTCCCATGCAGAGGATCATCACCATCATCGGCACCATGACGTGTGATGCTGGAGGGATTCTGGATACACCGGAGGCCATTGCTCGATGAGTTCGCTCTACTTCTCTCCTTTCTCCCTTACCTGATCTCTCTCAGTCATTCTTTTATAAAGGTTGAGACATGAAATTTTCCGATTCACGACGAGGGGGATCAGCAACGCAAAAAAAGTTGACCCGCAAGGGTTCCTTATTGACTAAATGCACATAAACAAACTTAATCCTCGGTCAATCACGTGTGTTTTAGTCTAAAATGCTGATGTCTTCCTATATTAAGTGTCAACTAATCGCTAATCCCCTTTTACAATATATACTCATGCTAAATTAAGTGTCAATTCATGTAAGTTATTTACAAGTATCGGTGGTTATTACTAGGGCTGCTAATCGAATTGAACATGTTCGTATTCGATTAGAGTTCGTTCGATAATAGTTCCAAAAATGTTTGTTCGTTTACAAACGAACTGAACATGAACTTCAAATTTTAGTTCGATTGCTTAACGAACCGAACATGAACATAACATATGTTCGTTCGATAAATGTTCGAGTCTGATATATGTATATGTGTATATATTTGTATATGTAACTTAGTATTGGAAAATTTCGAGATTAAAGAAATTGTGGTGTTATATTGGGCTTTGTGCCGCTTTAATTTGAAAATTTTCTTATTTTTACTGCTTATCGAACCTTGTTATCGAACTTCAGTTTCGAACTTGTTCATATAAACAAGTTTTAGTTAAGTTAAATTGTTAACGAACTGCTATTGAACTGAACTCAAACGTTCGTTTTCTAAACGAACTCGAACTTGAACATATCCTATCGAATATTTATCGAACCGAACTCGAACATAGGTCTGTTCGTTACAGTTCGGTTCGATTAGCAGCCCTAGTTATTACACGGGTCCACCCATATAATCCAATCAACAATTGAAAATAGGTCAACGTGAACTGAGTCATTTAGATTTTGGGTCGGGTTAGACCCAATCCATATTCCTTCAATGGGTGTTGGATCGGTTGACAGATCCAGTGTTTTCCATCCAACCAATTCAAATAAGCTAAACTATTTCCTTGGGTGACTTCAAGTTTAATCTTACCTAACCCAACCAATATATACTTAACATATAATGTTAAGAATTCTAAACTCTTATATATTTTTAATGCACAACTCTCTTTCTCTTATCCAAGTTATCAACTCTTTAACCAATCTTGTCACACCAAGCAATATTTCAATTGTTATTATGTGTTGTACAATGTATATATTTTTTCTCTAGCAACCTTAACATGATTAGTACATACTATAGATAGCTGAGAGCAATTCTTATTACTACACAACTACGTTCTAATCCCAATCTATCTTAGGTAACATAAATTATTCTTGAAAATCCTTTATCCTTAACTGAACAACTCTATACCAACTTGAACATACTTCAATATGATTTATCCATGTTGATCTTGGTTACTCAAACTTTCTTTTCTATCGAGCCTGGTACATGCTTACTTTGGCATCCTTTTCATGCATCATGGGCCACATCACTACTTAACCTTCAAGTAACAAGATTTTTCACATGGATAACTTGATTTTCCCCCCAACCCAATCAGCTCAAACCGCTCACTCTAACATCTCAACCTAATCTAATTTTGTTGGATAATGAGTGCCATTTTTTCAACTCAAATTGAATTCAACACTAATCGAATAACCCAAACCTATCCAAACCAATCGAATGACCACTCCTCTGTCATAAATGCAAAGAAATTAAACGACTGCAGAAAGTGCAGGACATAATTGAAAAATATCAAACAAGTAAGCTCTAAGAGACAGCAAACAGAGGAGCACCGATAATATATCAGAAACGATAAATGAAGATTAAGTACATACAGAAAGAATTTGTTCGGGTCTTTCTCATATTTTTGCATGACGATAGCCGAGGAGAGGTATCAAAATCGGATTTCGTTTCCTATGGCTATTACACAACCTTATATTCTCTTCAACAAAATTAGATATAGTGACGTTTTTTTTTCAAATAATATCATAATTAAATATATGACAACGACATTATTCGTTGCGATTTTTTTATATTTGAAATTACCGTTATATCATTAGCAATGGTCCAAATAGCGATGCTTATCAGTTGTTATTTTTTCAAATTTTAACTAATTATTGCTAAATTTTGAACTAAAATATTAGGAACAATTAATTAAAAATTTTGAAAAGTAAAACATATAAGCGTCGTTATTATAGACAATCACTAATGATAAACCGATGGATATGATATTCGTTGCTAATTTAAAATCTAAAAAAATATTTCAAAACAAATAATATTATCATTATATATTTATTGTCTGATTTAACGGTGGATTTTGAAAAAGTATCACTGTAGCCCAATATTTCTACAATGAATCATGTTTCACGTTACCGTGCATGTCTCTTTCGATGTCGAATGGTTAAGTTTGACCACAAAACTATAAAGTAACTTTAAAAGTTAGAAAAAGATGTTCCTTGCTCGTCCTCATTCATTCATTCTTCCTCTAACCAATTATAAAAGAAATTTAAAATCCAATTAAAATTAGATATAACGAAACTAAATTATAAAAATATATATTTAAATTGAAAGGAAAATATGAAAAATAAAAATATAAAACATCATGGCAACGTGTCATTGCAGGAGAGCCCTTCCTCACATTTTAACACACATTTGTTCTCCGTTGGATGCGTGCCTCTTGGGTAGAGCCACTTTTTTATGGGAGTAGATCCTTTGCTCCAGAGGATTCTACAGCAACGCCTACTGTAATCGCTATGTTTTTATGAAATATGAAAACTTTGTAAAAAATCAACTCATATAGATCTAATGTAAGCTAGTTGTTCCGAGCTATTTTATCGTAAAGGTCAAATAAAGTCATCATGGGTGATACTTGAAAAACATCTCGAAATTGATTTTTCTTTTGACCTTCATGATAAAATAGTTAATGGGTGGTACTTAAAAAACATCTCAAAATTGACTTTTCTTTTGACTTTCATGATAAAATAGTTAAAAATATCGGATCGATAAGAAATTTGATATGCACATAGAATAATTAATCTGAATTAAATCTATACTAGTTGGATTTTTGTAGTTATTATAGCATGCCATGCATTCATTTCAACAATGGATCTGCAATCCTGTTTTAGTCTCACCGCTTGCTTTCTTCGTCATACTGACTTCACCATCTTCTCCCTCTCCTCCCTTGGCCTTTGCGGGTTGAGTAGGGATGAGCATTGGGTAGGACCGGCCCGATCCTATTTGATGCCCGGCCCGACAAAGCTCGAGCCTCGCTCGAACCCGAACGATAAATGGACGGGCTTGGTTTTGATTTTTGACCCAATCCAGTTTTCGAGCCGGATTCGGGCAAGCTTGAGCCCGAGCCTGAAGTCCGCGGGCCGGCTCGAGTATAGGCCCGGGTGTAGGCCCGTATATATGTCCGTGATTTTTTCCATATGTAATTTTTGATTTCTAATAATACAGTGCATCTTCTCCTTAAATTTCTATTATTCTATAATATTTAGACATCAACTATGTTCCCGGCTGGTGCAGTATTTTTAAGGGTTAGGATGGAGGAGAGAGTGCGATGAAGTCAGGGCATTGGCTCCGAATGGAAGGGAAAGCAAGGGCCATCTCGTGGAGGGTATCTGCAGGCCAGGCTGTTTGCTGCGCAGGGCCATCAGGTGGGCAAACGCAACAGTGACTGGGTGGAGGTTCGTCGTCGCCAGCGTGGAAGAGTAGGGGTCGGAAACAGAGCGATCCAGGCTGTGGAAAGGCTCCATCCTTTTGGAAGAGGATGCTTCCGATGTGGAGCGCTTGATCACTGGGCAAGCGAGTAAAGAGAACCGGTTCAATGCTTCAATTGCCGGGGCTTTGTGCATTGGAGCAGCAATTGCAAGTTCGGGAATCGGGTTGCTCCGACTGTGACGAAGACCAAGAGGTTGCTGGTGGGGGAAGGGAGCGGAAGGGAGGTACTCTTCAGGGGAGCATCAGATGTGGGAATGGTGTCGGGGGAGCGGTGCCAGGGGGATGTTGTCTTGGTGATGCCGTGGCGGGTGTTAGCACGGGGCCTGGATGGGGATGAAGCGGAGGCATTGTTGAAGATGTCCGAGTCAGGAAAATCCCTCATTCGCTGGAGGTCGGTGAATGCTACAGACAACATTTTCTTATCACGACATTTGTATGTGGTTCGGATACGAGGGATCCCGTATCTTTGGCGGGACCTGGACAAGGTAAGGAAGGTTCTTTCAGGGATTGCCAAGGTTGTGGGTATTGTCAACTCTGGGGTTGCTAGAGGCGAGTGCCCTGAGCTCGTTATCAAGGTCCGACGGTTTCAGCCTCGAAGTCTTGGTTGGTGGATGGTGCGGATGGAGGGGCGAACCCTTCATTTGGAGCTAGCCACGATAGGAATTTCGACATCGAATCTGGATGTTCGGCAGCAGGACGATGATGGACGCCTTGGCCACGGCGAGGAGCAAAGGCTGTGGGGGGCCAGGCCGGTGAATGCAACGGTAGAGGCAGCGACAACGCCGGTCATCGCTGAAGACAAAGTGCCTCAAACTTTTCGGCAGGGATTGCGGTACGGAGCCTTCACTGCTAAGCTTTTTCCGGGGTGCATGAAACGTTCCACTGAAATTATTTCATATCCCCCATTCAAGGCGGCTCCAATCCAATTTAATGGGAAACACATTTCAAAATCTCCCGCTCATGGAACCATACATGGATTGCGGTTGGGATCCTTAATTGCAGGGGAGGGATGGCCGAGGTTTATGGAACAAAAGGCTCCATGTGATTCACTCCCACCTGCCATGCGTGTGGAAACTAATATACAAGATTCTACGGGAGTTGGTTTGAAAAACCACGCTTGTTTCTCTCCGGGTCAAGCAACCGATATGGCGGCGGTTTTTGGTGATCGACCCGAGAAGGGAAGCCGTGCACCGGTGCAAACCCGTTTACTGGACTTGTGAGTATGGAGAACTCGAGGTTGGCGAGTGATGAATCTTCATTTCATCATCTTTATTCTATCATTTTGGCCTTAAATACCCTACTAATGCGTGTAAATAGCGTTAATTTATGCATTTTATCATTCATACATTATTGTGTAAATATTGTATAAAATACGTTTTTAAAGCCAAAATTATAGAATAAAGAAAAGAAAATAAAATGAATAAAATATTGCAAATATTTTATGACCTGAAACCCCGAGACCTAGGCATCTCGATGACTAGGTCGACAAGAAATAAAGTAGGGGGATAAGGGTCAAAATACAATAAAAATCCCTTTAATTTAATTCATTCTTTATTCATTTTGAGACCTATTTTTAGTTCCACTTTTTATACTTCAAATAAAAAACTTTGAACATGAAAGTTATATATAATTAAATATAAAAAAAATATAAAATTGATTTCATACAAAAATAATGTACATATAAAAAGTTATGATCTGAATAAATTTCCAGAATCCCAACTTCCCGGACCGATATATGCCAAATAAAAACTCGAAATGTATCAAAATCACTTTAATTGTATATAACTTTTAATAAGCTATTTAATGAAGGTGGTTTCATAATTTTCAGAGCTACGGTTTGAAAGTTGAGTTTTGGACCCCTGCTGTATAGATATACCAATTAAAATATTCATTTTATTTATTATTCATTATTTTCATAATTTTATATTTTTATAATTTTGTAAATATTATTTATAATATATGTGTGTACTAAAACAAGGATTAAAACACAAAGAAAACACAAAAATTAAATACTTGTATATAATACATAGATGAATTGCCTGTACTTATACTTATATGAATAATACATCTATTTATTTAAATGCACATAATACATCAGAAAAATAAAATAAAAATATATTTAAGTATATAGCATTAAGTTGTAAATATATATAATGATACAAAAAATAATAAAATTAAATATAAATAAAAATAAAACATTAATATATAGATGAATATACCTGTATATAGCCCTTAAAAGAGAACTTGTAATTTTAAACCTCTAAAAAATAAATAAAAATCATTATAAACTACTTTAGTAAATAAGAAATAATTTTTATTTAATAACCTAAAATTAATAAATTCGTTTATTATTTTTTATCTAATTTCCAAAACTTTTTGCCAAGGAATTTTCTAGTTCGTCCACGTGGACCAACCAAAAGCCTCCGTTGGTTGATATCGGTCAACTCTCTGACCGAGGTTTGGCCCCTGTCAGACTATGATTTTTTGGTCATTTTCTCTGATTTTTGGAGAACACTTCTGGCACCTTTTTGCGTCGAAGTCTTCTCGACTTTTCTTCCTCGATGAACGGTGATTCACGCCCAAGGATCACATCGGGCGTTGGATCGCTGCATTGAGAGATTTGCATCATCCTTAGGAGTTATTCATCAACTCGCATAAAAAGATCCCCGACCTTCCTTTGACCGTTGATCACTCTTCCACCATCCAAACCTAGACCTAGGACCTCGACAACCTTCCTGGTGACAGCAGGAATCGGTTGAGCCCTTCGGGAGGATGTGAAGGTGTTGAATTAAGTCGATCCAAGTTGCCAGAGTTTGTCGCCGGAGCTAGCCGCTGGTACCGTCTTTGGTGAGGTTTTTTCTTTCCTTGTTTCTTTTAACTCCTTAGGTTACCTATAGTAGATCCTTGCTTGTCGATCTCGTCGAATTGATCCGACTCATCGCAAAAATCATCCGACTTTCGGCCGGTCGTGTGTCGCATTGCTGGCCGACGTGAATCCCTTCATCTGTGCCAGCCCCGCCCATTTTTTCTCCCAGGAAGGTCACAACGCTTTTCCCATGACCTTTTTAACTCTTTCCTTGCAGGTAGAGACGTCAAACAACACCTGGAGCACATTTAGACCTCCGCCGAAGATAACTGGAGCATCTCCATTCCTCTGCCTTTCCTAGCCACCCCCAGTGGCCGTCGTCCACCTTTTGAGCCTCCAACACACAAAAGACACCTTCAGGAGTCATAGCGGCCATTTTGGAGCTTAAAAGCACGCCGAAGGGGAGTGGATCGGCTGGTGGAAGTTCACCCCGACCAACCTTCATCCCTGTTCCTCCAGGCCTTCTTTCCGCCGTCCGATCTTCCCTGTTCGTCGTGGGCTACAATAGCCGTCAGATCTCCTCGCATTTCAACCATTGATCAAGCTGCGGAGATCTAATCAGAGCCATGAAAGCCGAAGCAGTATCGGCGTTTCCTGTGCTGACACGTGGATTAACGAAGGAGGAGGCACCGTTCGATCGCACCTTTGTCTAGGAATTTTGCATTCTCAACCCAGCATTTTTTTGTATTTAATTAATAGTACTTAAGCTTTCCTCTGTCGGACTTGAAGTTTTGTAATACTTGCAGAATAGCCCCCGCACTTATTATAATTACATTCTAGTCCTAGACACGTCACCTCACATGATGTTTCACGTGAGGTGTCGATTTTACGGCCAGGCCCTCGAGCATTTTGGTATTTGTATTCGGTACTGAAACCTTTATATTAAGTGTAAACTTTTTGGTTATTTTGCAAGTAAGACCCTCAGGTTTGTGATAATTGCATATTCGTCCCTGCCAGGTGCGTGTGCTCTGATGAATACCCATTCATCACTCTTTATTCTTATATTTTAGCTACAAAAACCTTTGCAAATACATGTAGATATGTGTAAATACAAATAATTACCAAAAGCATGCATTGTGTAAAAACCTGTAATTAGCATGTTTTTGTGCAAAAATAAAAGAATAAAGAGTAAAAAGAAAAAGAGGGAAATATTTAGAATAAATATTGAGCAACTTGACCCAAGGGAGGGCTCAGCATGGGCCTGACCGCATAAAAGACAAAGTAGAGGGAGATAGGAGCTCATGTGTATATACTTCTGTAAATAAATAAAATTATATTTTCCTCACCCAAAAATATGCTTGTACATATTTTGTGTATATTTAGAAACCATTAAAAACAAAATAAAAATTTAAAAATCAAAAATTCAAAAATGCCCTTTCACCATGTGTATAGACCATCATCCTTTATTTATTTAATCCTATAAATAAATGAATTTATTTTCAAAACTTTTTGTGAATACTCTAAGGTATATTTTGTAAATAAATCAAATAAAAAGAAACACAACAAAAATCAAATAAAAACAACAAAAATTAAAAATACAAAAATACAGTGTATATACCATGTATATAAATGTATATAACTATTTATTTAAACTATGAATATAAATAATTAAAATAAAATAAAAATACCATTTTGTTCTTTATTTTATGATGTAAATAAATAAAATATA
The DNA here is from genome assembly GCA_037367405.1 of Ottelia alismoides. NCBI lineage: Eukaryota > Viridiplantae > Streptophyta > Magnoliopsida > Alismatales > Hydrocharitaceae > Ottelia > Ottelia alismoides. The sequence goes on from JAZKJV010007204.1 coordinate 142,944, forward strand.
AAATGGGCATAAAAATACATAAAAATAACAAATAAAAAATCAAAAATTAAAATCTATATAGTGTACATATCCCTATATATATAGCTACCCTATTTTTATTTCCAAAAATTAATTAAAAATCACCAAAAAATAGAAAAAAATAAAAGAAAAATATTTCATGTTTTGAGTTTTTCTTAATTCGGCCATTTTCTACCTTAAAATAAATAAACAAAAATTTCAATAATTGGCAGCTCCTGATTGGTCCACGGGGGATTGTTGACCCCGGTCAACTCCCCCGCGGACTCCTTCCTTTTCTGGAAGATGCGCGCCGCCCCGCCTTCGCCGATTTTTCCACGCGTCTCCAGGCTGTCACCCACGCAAACCCCGTGCCCGGATTCTTCGCCGATCATCCATCTCCCTCGCCGGATCTTTCGCCATGAAATCCACGCCTTCCTTAGCCGTCGTCGCCTAACCCTAATCGGGCCTGCACTTATATATAGAATTCCCTCCGCCGCCTCCGCGCCTTATCTTTGGCTCGCCATTCTCATTCCCGTGACCTCCAGGGTGATCACCGAGGTGACAGCTCGCGTTTGCCCCTGTTGCAGTGAGGAGAGGGTGCCCCGACCATTGATCCGGCGTGTTTCGCCGCCGTTGCTCCGCCACCTGCGTGAGCATCGAGCCTCAGGCCTTGACGCCCTTCGAGGCTACGACCGGGAGTTAGCCACACTCCAGCATAGTCTTCCGCTCCACCCAGGTAGTCGATTAGCTTGTCCATTTCGTTTAATTTCTGATTTCGCCCAAATCGTATCTCCGACGTATTCCCCTGATTCCGACCATCTCGCGTAATATCTCGACCATCCGACCCGACCATCATCTTCGCCAGACCTCTTCGCATCTTCTTCACCCTTCATCCAACCCAGATCGCACCGGATCTGGGAATCGAGCTCCTCCGCCGACCACCCTCGCCGGAGCTCTCCATTCCGACGCACCACGCAACTTCACTCCGCCTAACCGGGTCGAGGCAATTTGCCCTCGACCCGTGAGTCTTCTGGTTCGCTTTTCAGGTCAAGACAAGGGTCATCTGAGACCCTTCGCCATCCAGCCAGGAGACCCGGCTCCGCCGCCTTCGACCGAGCTCCTCGGAGTTCGGTGCGCTCGTCGGAGACCACCAGCAGACGCAGGAGCCTTCCGCGATTCTTCTCCGACCTCCAGAAGGCTCTCCACAGGATCCTAGCGCACGCACGAGCCCGGCGAAAGTCGCCGGCGACTTGTTCTTCCAGGATCTTCAGCCGCCGTCCGATGAGGCCTCCGCTCCAGTCTTGATCTCAGCCGTCCATCTTTCGAGGAGCCGCGACCGTTGATCATCCAGAGGATCTCATCTGGACCGTTGGTAGCAGAGGAGAGAGGCACCTGAGCCCTAGCCGTCAGATCACCCACGTGGCCTCGCCTCAGCCGTCGATCGAGCCCAAGAGACACCGAAGAAGAGCGCCCGCCGTCCCGAGCCGTTGGATCTTCCACGTGGCGCCTATCGAGCCGTCGATGATAATAAAAGGGGTAAATTCATCTTAGGCCCCTCTGTTTGTTTTATTTCAATTTAGTCCTGTAATTTTTAAATTACGTTGTTTATTTTCTGGGATACTTGCAATAAGGACCTCATACTTATTTTATTTGCACTTATACCCCTGTCTACGTGGACCACGTGCTTCGTCACGTGAACTTTATTGGGTTAATTGCAATATCAGCCCTGTAGTTCTGGATGTTACGGATTGAATAAAATCTTTTACTTATTTGCATTTATGCCCCTGTGCGTGATTTAATTTCCACATGTGCGATATTTTTTGGGTTATTTGCAGATAAGCCCTAGACTTTTGGTACGTGTTACCAATAAGTCCTCGGAACTTATTTTTATTACATTTAGGTCCCTGAGTGCCCCAGGCACGCGCCTCGCGCGTGTTTTGCTGGGTATTTTGCACCAGGACCCCCAGAACTTTGGGTATTTGCACTTTGGTCCCTGTGCACAGTGCCCCCTTGTGGATTTTGAATAAAATATCAAATCACCTCCAAATTCGATGAAAATTTGACACATGGCTCCTGCCATGGTGTAGAATTTTTATGAATTTTTGAGGACATTTTTGATTTCATTTGCTATTTTTAAAAATTCAAAAACCCATATTTTTGCTACTGTTTAGATTCAAAAACCCCAAAAAAATATCAAAACACTTTTAAAAATTCTAAAAAAATTAGATACTGTTGTTTGCTTGCTGTTTGATTTTCTAGCCAAGTTTGGCTATTTTTCATTGCGTAAAAACCCTAAAAATCTAAAAACCCCTAAAAACTCATAAAAATTATAAAAAAATAACATAAAAATCCAAAAACAATAATTTAGGTGCCCAAATTTTCCTTATTCTTTCTAGATTACAGGAAAATTACCTCAGGGCTTGTTGAGATCCATAAATATTTTATTTTTGGGTCTAAAGCCTTGCTGGACAGTACCTTTCATTTTTAGCACTGTTAGATTTTTAGAAAATAATTTACCCATTAGAAAAATATCAAAAATTCACCAAAAACATTTAAAAACTTAACAAACATAAAAACAATTTTTCTGGAATTTTTGCTTGATTTTTGATGTGTTAAATAAATTGCTTAAGTGTGCTTGTTTATACTTTCTTTATTTTCCTTCACATATTTAAAAATTCTAAAAAATTATAAAAAAATCAAAAACCACTAAAAATTAGCTTCTCTGAAATTTGACTACTTAGTTTTTTTCAATCGTGCTCCTTGTGTTCGACCCTGGATCGCTATACCAGGTAAAAAGAATAGCGAAGACCGCTTACATTTCTTCATTGATTTCTATCATTTCCGAGTGGTTTTATCATTTTTCTCGATTGACCGCGCTTGGTGATTTGGGTCACGACGACCACTGTTTATTTCATACTTAACCCGATTGTCAGGCGCGTCATCAGAATGGACGCACGCGAGTTCTTGGAATTTTGCTGGAAAGCACTCATTGGTCTTGATTTCTATTTCAGTCCAGAAATATTTTCATTCATTTATAAATTTCTGTGAAATTTAGACTTTGTTCCCCGCAGTTCTGATAATTACAAAAACACCCTTGCTAGTAGTGTAGTTTCTCTTTGTTGTTTCTATTTAGTTCAAGATCTATAAATTTTTAAAAAAATCCAAAACATTATCATAGCTGGCTGTTATATTTCTCCATCACGTCATATTTTTGTTTTACATTTTTGACTCATTTTATTTTTTTTATAAAAATTCAAAAACATGCATTTCATCTCTGTTTGCATTAGAAAATACATAAAAATTATAAAACATTTTTGAAAGTTTCCAAAAAATATATTTTATTTGTTTTTGCATCTGTTACCTTCAAACCAAAAATCACTAAAAAATAATAGAAAACCCATAAAAATAGAAAAACTTTAAAAACCTTCATAAAAATTTACAAAATCCCTAAAAGTCTAAAAATTGGGCTTTCTATTCTTAAATTTTCTTTTTGTATTATATTTGTTATAAAATTAATTTGGGGAATTTTTGTTTTTGTCTGATATTTTTCATCTCCATTCTAATTTCAGCTTTTATTTTATTCACTGTTGTCAGTATTTTTCGACTTTAAGAATACAAAAAAATAGTAAAAATACAGAAAAATCACTAAAACATTAGAAAACTATAAAAAGCACAAAAACATTTATTTCCTGAATTTTGGATATTTTTACCTATTTCTATCTCTTTATTACTTATCTTGTATATATATATCCTATATAGTTTTATATCTTTATTTAAAGAAAAAGAAAATATAAAAACATAAAATATAAAAAGAAAATACAAAAGCAGAAATTAAAAATCAAAATATAAAAATATAAAATCAAAAATTAAATAAAAAAGCATAAAATTAAAACCCCACAAAATAGTCTCAGCTTGGCTAAGTATCAGAAAGGACATTGGGTGCTTGATTCTTGTCTTGCCTGCTTTATACCTTTGCTACCTGTGTTCAATCCCTACTTCCTTGCCACTATACATTCTTTGTATGGTATAATAAATTTTAACTCTTGCTCTTAATTGCTTGATTATTTGTGTGGGTTAATTGTTGATCAATGAGAAGGTTTGAGTTATCGCCTCTACGACAGTGGGCCTGAATTATCATGCCATTACTTAGCGACTCCCATCTTTTCGTTTTTCAGAGAGTGATGGAGACGGGGCTCACCCAGACCCTTCACAACAACACGTGCAATTATCCCCTATTGAATTATCGAAGGATATCTCCCAGGCCGCTGGGGATGCAGTCATTTCAGATCGTCTCCTTCATCGAGATAAGGAGGTCTTGTCAGCTGGATCGGGGGGACATAGTGCTTGCCCACGGAGGAGGCTAGGCATCAAGCCTTTAGTCCGCAGCTTGGAGTCTCCATGACTTTGCATCAGACGTTGGGGAGGTCGTTGGAGGTTCTCTTAACTTCTCAGGAGGAGAGGTGATGGCATGGGTCGGAGGGGAAAAGTCGAGGGGGAGGATCTGAAGGGATTGGGTTGCAAGTGGTCTTAAGGGAAGGTGAAGGGGTTGGGGTTGTAGATGTGGAAGCTCAACATGGATATTTACGGGGCGGAGAATGTGAAGGGGGAGGAGATTCTCAATGGGTTGGATGGATTTTTGAGAGGAAGGGGGCAATGACAAGGAAGAGGTGAGGAAGGACGGTGGTGGAACCATCAACTGAGATGAGCCTGGGTGTACATAAACCAATTGCAGAAGTAGTCGACTCAACATCTCCTATTGGATGTACAATTTACTTAGCTTGTTGGACGATGACGCAACCTCAGTGATTCGGATTAAGGTGTAAATAAGGTCGTTGCGACCCGAAACGCGAGGTGAAGTCAATCAAGAAAATCAAGACCACTAAGGATAAAAATCAACAAATCAAGCAAACAAATAGCGGTCTCGCTATTTTATTTTACATGGTATAGCTACCAGGGTCGAACTCAAGGAGCACGGTATGCCTAGGCTACGGAGTAGTCAGAAATCCAAAAAGTAAATATTTTTGATGGATTTTCGATTTTTTAATTTTTATAGAATTTTTAGTATAAGGAAAAGGTAAAAAAACACTCACAAAATCACAAAGAAACAATTATTTAAAGCCTAAAAAATGTTCAGAAAATTCAAATAAAAATATTTTTGGGTTTTTGAAATATTCAGATGTTTTTATTAATTTTCTTGAATTTTTCTGATTTTTATTTAATTTTCTAAAAATGAAACAAGGTCAAAAATGCTAAACAGTGTACAGCTGAGATCTTAAGGCAAGTTAAAAATACTTAAAATTCCTGTAAAATCCCAACAGCAATTTTATATAAAACTATAAACTAAAACTAACTGCATAAGAAGAAAACATATTTTTTTATTTTTTCTGAATTTTTAATGATTTTTATAAGATTTTTGATGTTTTTCAATTTTTATGGGTTTTAGAAATGCAAATGCGACAAAAACTATAATGAAGCAAGAACAACTCAAAGCAAACATAAAAAAATATTTTTGAAATTTTTCAAGGTTTTAATATTTTTGGTGGATTTTTAAATACAAACAATAGAAAACTTTAAGGCTTTTGAATTTTAAATATACTAAATGGAAACAAAATGCAACCAAAAATTCATAGAAATTCCTACACCATGGCAAGAGCCATGTGTCAAAATTTCACGATTTTTGGATGAAATTTGCTATTTATTAAAATACAAGTCAAGCACACAACACACACGGACTTATATGCAATTATTTAAAAGTTATCAGCCAAACAATAGCGTGTGGAGAGAATGTAGGGCATAATATGCAAAAAGTCCAGATCTGCACGAGGGCGGCACGTGAAACCTGCACTCATGGGTATAAATGCAAATACGAAGAATAAAACTTCAATTAATAACAACGATATAGTCCAGGATTCGAAATTCAAATAACCCAAGGGGTCACGTGATGGACCACGTGCTACACAAACAGAGGGATAATAGAAGTATAAGGTATGAAGTGCAAATTATCCAAAATAAACACAATGGCTAAAAATATTCACAAGACTAATGCTGAAATGTAAACAAGTAGGAGGGCCTAAGTGCAAATACCCCTTTATTATCATCTATCCAACGGTCGAGGGCTTCCCACTAACGATCGAATGGCTGAGATCCTTGGATGCCTCTTCGATGATGAACGGCTGAAAGATGATCCTCAAATGGATCCAACGATCAACAATCCCCGAATAATGAACATCAGAGATTAGAACTAGTGGGGGCCGATCCAACAGCGGAGACACCTCCTGGAAGAACGGCAAAGAACTCGCCTCCGACGAGCTTCGATCGGCTGATACGTGCGACTAAGGCATTCTTCGAGGCTGCTATGATGGGGAAAAGGAAGTTGGTGACGATCCGCAGCTGTGGGGATGCTCCGATGAGGCCAGGGACGTCTGGAGTGGCCCAACGACGTTGAGGACCTGGAGCTGCTGTGCTCTGAAATCCAAACCTCCAGATGAGTTCTTTCGATGCTGAACCTGCATAGATGAATCACTGGTCGAGGGTAAAGTGCCTCGACCCGTTAGTACGCGAAATGGGTGAAGGACGAGGTGGGGCGTAGCCCTCCGATGAAGCGATGGCAGAGGAGGGCCTGGGGCTCATTCCTGGGCAAACGAGATGGATGAAGGGGCGTAGCAGGTGGGGAGAAGTTTGATGGAGATGATGTGATCGTCGAGAGGGCAAATGGGTGGTCCGATCATAATGAATGATCCGAGGATTGCAGTTTGACCGAAAATCGAAAAGATTGAATCTATAACATACAAGAGGTTATCTGAATACTTAGTGAATGGGGTCGTCTGGGGTAAAGGTCGGGACCTCCGGGGGTCTTTGCCTCACTGGTGCGACGTGTCCAGAGACTCGAGCTCTCCTTGCAGCGGAGCACAACGATGAAGTCGTCGGACCTAGGGCTATGCACCTCAAGACCTCACTGCAACGCACTCCCTCACTGACTGTCACTCAAGGAAGAAGACAGAGGTCACTAGAGACGAGGGCAAGGGACAAAGATGCGGAAGAAGGTGCGGCTCCAGGAGACTATATACCTTGCAGGATCCGAGTAGGATGGAGCATGGGCGCACGAACTGAGGGTTGGACCCCTAAGAAAATCATCGGGCATGGATCGTGGATCTACCCTCGGTAATCGGAGCTGCAAATGGGAGAAGGTGTCGATCAGATCGGACTGAGATAAATCGGAGAAAAGCAGGCGAACCCGGATCCGAGCCAAGAACGTGGCAGAGGGGTGACGAGTCCGAAATCGCAGCATTAAGAAGTTGTGTTTATCGTCGTGGGTAAAAATTAATGTGTCGTTCGTTGTAGGCGGCAATCGGAATCGGTCAAGAAAAATAACCACAAATAATTTATTCATTCTCAATCTCGTGGTTTTATATTTATTTTACTTGGGCAAGTCCCAAGGTCGAACACAAGGAGGCAAAGGAACAACCTAGAGTTATGTCTATCAGAATTCGTTCACATTTTTCGAGGCGGTCTTTTTTTAGAATTTTTTAATTCAAACAAGGGATGCAATATGCAATTTCAGCCTATTTTAGGGTCTAAAAAGTAAAAATCAATCAAACGATGTCCGAAAAATATGAAACACAATGAAAAATAAGATGCAATGAATGCACTGTATTTTTTTGGAATTTTTGGATGCAATATGAATTTTTTATGAATTTTTAAGTGTAAATAGAATGATTTTCAATATTTAATTATAATAAATATTAAACGTACTTATTTTCAGGGGATAAAATTATCTAAGATCTACCACTAGGTGATGGATCTCAGAAAAATCCTAAACCTTGAAAATGTGGGACTTAATACCTATTAAAAATCAAATACTGAAATGTGGAAAATGGTTTTTACAGGGCAAATTATGCATGCAAATGCAAATCTTTTTGGGCACAATGTCAAGCACAATTAATTCTACAATATATGATTTTTTAGGAATTTTTAGAGCAATGGTTAATCAAAGGCAAATTTAAGAGTATAAAAAGGGTTAAGTTTGCAATTTTCTATAGAATAATTAATCATTAATTAACCATTAGTCACAAAAATATCCACAATATCAAACAGTAGATAATTAATTGACAGACAACATGCAAATTTTTGATAAATAAAATAATGTCAAGAAGAGATTCAAAACAAAGGGAGAACACGGGGATATAAGTGTAATAAAATAAATAAAGTGAATAAAATGCAGGGGGGGCTAAGTTGAATTACCAATAATCGGCGAAACTTCTCTGCAGAATACCCAAAGGGGCACGTGCGCAGCACGTGCCCTTTGCTCTTGGACTGGATTGCGAATGAGGGGGTCTTAGGGGCTGGACTGAAATTACCCCAACGGTCACGTGCGAATCACGTGACCCTGGGGCGGATTGCAAATCTCTAACTCTTCGGGGGCTTAGGTGCAAAATGCCCACGTGGGTCACGTGCGCACGTGACCCCGGCAAGTTGGCGTTCTGGTGAATTCCCCCGCCCCTCGTGCGCGACACGGCGGGGTCTCGGGCTCGACCCCTGATGAATCTCGGATTCATCACTCTAAATCTCATTTATTAAGCTCCATTCCCTCAAAATCACCAGCATATCTGCATTTATTCTGCATAATTAGCATTCATGCATGTTTTCATAAGAATGTCATTTTATCCATCATTTTTGCACAAAATAAGAAGCCAAAAATCTCGGCCAAAATTGACCTGTAAACAGCCTAACTTCCCTGATTTTTAACTCCTTCATGCTAACTCCGAATAAACCAAAACCACTCCACTGTGTACATATCACTCACAAGAATAAGTGAAAAATACAAAAAAATAATTAACCCAAATAAGTGGACCAAAGACCCAAACCCTAGTTTCAGGATTTTTGGACTAAAAGCGCATATCTTCCCATCCAGTGTCCGATTTGATCCTACCCACTTTTGAACTAGTGCACATTCAATTACCTTCGAAAAAAGACCAAGTTCAAATGAATCGGAGCTCATATGTAAAAGTTGGGTTTTGAGCCTCTTTTGTACATTGTGTATTTTAGCGGTTTTTGACCTGATATTTTATGTACATATTTTCTTAATTAATAAAAATAAAAAAAATAATATTTTGGTGTCTTTATTTATCTTTGATTTTTTCATATTTTTTCTGGATTTTTTATATGATTTAAAATGATAAAAAAACTTAAAAAACCCAAAAATCAAGGTATTCTATGTACATGGGATACCCCAAAAAATATCACTTTGTGCATTTGATCGATTTTAGCTTTGATGTCTTCATGAAAGTTGTAGATCTCCTCAGGACGAGAAATTTTCGTGAAGGAATTTTTCTATTGGAGTCATTTATAATTTATTTTGTATTTTACAAATAATTCTTTCTCGATTTTTCTGGAGCTGACACGTGGAAGCCCCTGGGGCCGCCACGTGTCAGCATTTTTTGGCCCCTTTTAAATCCGTTTTTATTTAAAAAAGAAAAAACCTCGCACATTTGTGGCACGTGCCTCGTTCCTCTCTCTCCGCCCTTGGCCACGTTGCGCCTCCACGGCCGTTCGATCAGCGGTCGATCGAATGGCTGCTGTGCATTTTCAACCTCTCAACGCCGCCCCGTGATCTCCTCTCCAGCCAACTACCTTTGTGAGTCGTCCGCATCTTTCGCCGCCAAATGCCGACCTCCGATCATCCAGCCAACCACCTCCGCGAGTCATCCGCGTCGCTCGCGGCCAACCAACCTCCATCGTCGCCCCCTTCCTTCTCTCTCTCCTATATAAAGGGCACCGCCACCCTCATTCTCCGCATCTGTCGTCAATCCCCGGTAGTGACAGACTGCTCCGACGTGATCCGAGAGTCCTTCGCCCTCGTCGCAACAACTTAGACAGGCGCTGCTCCAGCTCCGGCCCTCCTACGCCATTGAGCCTCCGCCCAGGTATGCCCTCCTTCCTCCGCCTCATCTTTCCATCTCCAAGAAACCACGCAATCTCCATCTTCGAGCATCTCTCTCTCTCTCTCGCGATCATTATCTCCTACGCCACCATCGTCGTTCATCACCTCCGACCTACACCTGCCCCGCCATCGCCTCCGATTTGCTCCATCTCTACTCCAGCTTCTCCGACCACCAGAGATGCCTTCGCCTCGCAGCTTCACCGTCATCAACCCTCTGCAACGTCACCAGCAATGTCACCGCTTCATCGACTTTGCCGTTGCGCCTCCAATCAGCTCCACTGTCCCCTAGGCCGTGTGTCGGCTAGAGGACGGCCCACGACCACCACATAACTCCCTTGTCTTCACCGGCGCTCCTCCGACGTCCCCTGGCAGTGTGTCGGTCAACAGAGATCGTCCGATCACCAAGCTTCAATGCATCTGAACCGTTGACACCTCGCAACCCTCAGCCCTTGGATATGTTCGCCATCAAAGGACCAGACAAGACCCGAGCCTGAGACCCGAGCCTACCACCACGCCATTAGCCTCAGTTTAAACCGAGGCACAGAAGCACGACACGTGGTGGATCGGATCCAGACCTTCCACCGACCCTGCCAGAGAACGCGGGAGGCACGTGACACACGAACAATTTACAGAAACACCCCCGGCCTCTGTCCATATTCACGCGCCAGTCCCAGCCGACCAGGGGTCACATGCATCGCACATGCCCCTTGGTAAAATTGCAACAGTACACCTCTGACTATCGGTAATCTTACGTACACCCCCTGCATATTTCTTTTATATTTATTGCATCTGTACCCCTGCATTTCTCTTTAGTTCTGAACCTCTTTATTGCATTATTTTATAATCAAAAAAATAACATGATGTTTGTCATTCAATTCTCTATTGTTTGACATATTGTGGACATTTTTGTGAATAATTAATGATTAAATATTTTGTGGAAAATTGCAAACTTTGCTCATTTTATGCTCTTAAAATTGCTATGGATTAAATGTTGCTCTAAAAATCCCTGAAAAATCTCATATTATAGAGTTAATTGTGCTTGAGATTGTGCCCAAAAAGATTTGCATTTACAAGCATAGTTTACCATGTACAAATCATTTTGTATATTTCAGTATTTAATTTTTAATAGGTATTAGATCTCACATTTTCGAGGTTTAGGATTTTTGTGAGATCAATCACCTAGTGATAGATCTTAGATAATTTTGGTCTTCGAAAATACATAGATTTAGTATTTATCATAATCAAATATTGAAATTTATTTTGTTTGCATTTAAAAATCCATAAAAAAAATTCACATTGCATTCAAAAATTCCCAAAAAATTACAGTGCATTCATTTCATCATAATTTACATTGTGGTCAAGTTTCATATTTTTCGAACATCGTTTGATCTACTTTTACATTTTAGTCCCTAAAAAAAGTCGAAATTACATCTTGCATCCCTTATTTGCATTAAAAAAATTCTAAAAAAACCGACTTGAAAACCGTGCACGATATTTGATAGACACAACTCTAGGCTGTTTCTTTGCCTCCTTGTGTTCGACCTTAGGACTTGCCCAAGTAAAATAAACATAAAACCATTCGATTAAAAATTGACTAAATATTTGTGGTTATTTCTTGACCGATTCTGATCGCCGCCTACTACGAACGACACATTAATCTTTAAGCACGAATAATATAAAAACAACTTCTTAAAGCCGCGATAATCGGACTCGTCAGATGGCGCCGTTGTCGGGGAGGTAAACAACTTAGTTTTGTGTTTTAAAATTTTCGTTCGGTTTTCCACATTCGGGTAGTCTGACCCCCGAATTGTTCATTGTAAATCCTATTTATTTTTCTGCATTTATTTTTCTTGTCTTTTTATTTTTGAGTCATTATCTCATACATTATCTCTCTTATTTTTCTTGCGAGGTACCCGACGTACGTGGAACAGTTTTTTAAGAAACCGAAGCATCTTCACCGACATCCGAAAAAGCTGCAATTAATTTAAGATCAAGTCGAGTCGTGAGAGAGCTTAGAGTCTAGGTTTTTTATTTATGCACTTTAATTTGTTGCTCATTTATAGCGGTGTCCGTTTGGACTCTCGCACATGTAAAAAGACCTTGAACTTTTCTGTGGTGTGTCGTGGCATGTTTACTCTCCGGTGACGGTGGGGCCTGACTTGAGTGGCGATTAGGATAGACCTGCACATACGGCTCTCAGAGCATTTATATTTTTGTTTGTGCTCATAGGATCTAAAATCCATACTGCACTTTAATTGAGACATACATTAGATCGTTCAATTTAGCCAAAAAATTAACTCAATTCTTTCTCGCTGATAGAACTTTCTTCCTAAGCGCGGTTTTTATCGGCTTGCACTCATTTAGAATAATTTTTCAATTCTGTATAGTATCACACATGGAGATTGCGAGGAAGCACTGTAAGTATTCTAACTGAGCATTCATCATTGTTTTCGCATGCATCAGCTTTTCCCGATCTCCCTCTTTTTTTATCACATAATTTTAAAGGGAATTGGGACTGGACGGTAGACGTATACTTGTGTTCATTTAAATTCTTCAGTGATCACCTAACTAAAATTGGGACTGTTAAATATAGTCGATCTTAAAAACCCATAAAATCAAGAATTCTTGCGGGAGAGCAACCCCAACATTGTTTGATTTATCTTGCAGCGAGGAGAGAGACGCACACTAGGATAAAGCCAAGCCAAGATTTTCATATAGACTACTGATTTTAAAAACGATTAGCTACTTCTCAGTGAGGAATACGGGTAGTCGTTTTACGGTCCGGACTTCCTTAGCAGAGTGGGTGTTTTAAAGGACACTGCGCAAGGCTCCGTCCTTAAGTAACACAGGTAGCCGTTTTACAGTCCGTACTTACACCTATACTGGCTGATAGTGGATGCAACTAGTCGTACGAACTCGGGACAGTCTTTAAGGAAATTTTGGTACCTAATAGCTTGTTAAACGGTTTGCAAGATTTGAATTCTCACCAATTTAAAACTGACAAGATAATTGGTCTAAACTCTTACGGCTGTCAATGAGTGAGTTGGTGAAAGAAACCCTTGTATTGTGTTTGGTTTGTGCATAAAAAATAAGCAATCAACGAATACCGCACACTTGTTCTTACATCATAAACCGCGAACCTCTTGCTGACCTCGAGAATGGAAGATTGTGGTAGTTCTCGTTCGGACTCCGTGAACCCTTCTCTCACTACCACAAACTCTCCAATCTCAAAAGCCTAGAGAGACTCTTTCTCTGGACCTCCTTAGCCTCAGGGAAACCCTTCCCAAGAACCCTATTTCTACGATTCCTTCTTCTTTCTGGAGGGAGGACAGACCCACACTGTCTCTTTCTCACTAAAACAGATTAAGGAAAACTTTTACATCAATTCTTTCCACTCTATATTAACTTTAACCCCTTATATTCTGAAGGTAAAGAAGAAGAGATGCCTCCCAAGATGTCTTCCAAGAAAGATCCTGAAGATGAACCAAATGATGACACCATTCAGATGATTATAGCAAGATTGGCTACATCTGAGCAGCAACAACAGTTACTGAGGGAGCAGCTAGAACAGTTGAATGCGGGGGAAGAATTGTCAATGGAAGCCGCATACAACCCTGGACAGTACATAGTGAGGAATTATTTGCAGCCACCACAACCAGAGATTCACTATGAACTAAAGCCACATTTTGTAAGTCAATTACCTCAATTCCATGGTAATACGACTGAAGAGCCATATGAATTCTTACAGGACTTGGAGCTGATATGTTCTAATCTGAGGCACCCACAAGTCAGCCAAGACTACATTCGTCTCACTGCACTACCTTTCTCCTTGAAAGGGAAGGCGGACTACTGGGTGAAGAACTTAGGAATGACTGTGACTACTTATGAGAGGTTCAAAACCTATTTTTGAAGAAATTCTACCCCTTAAGTCGGACCAACCAAATGAGGACCCGCATCACCAGTTTCTCTCAGATGCCCAATGAACCACTCTGTGAGGCTTGGGATAGGTTTAAAGACCTGCTACAGAAATGTCCCTACCACTGGATAACAACATCCTAGTCCAGTCACTCTACTCTGGCCTCAACTACGAGACTCAAGGGTTAGTTAGCGCTGCCTGCGGAGGGAATTACACATCGCATGGAGCTGAGACCGTCTGGAAAGTATTGGAGCAGATGGCAGAAACAAGCCGTTCTCAAATTGTCAGTAGAGCATACACGGATTCCCTGAACACCCTTCAAGCCAAAGGCGGGAAGCAGTCTGTCGCAGAAATAGCAGAGGATTTGATTCCAAACATGCACTTCATAGCTGATAAATTGACAATAGTGGATAAGAGAATGAGCGACATCGACAACAGGATCTCCCAATTCCCAAACCAGATGGAGGAGCTCACTACGAATGTGTCCAAGATGGGGATGCCTACTGCACCTATGGTTCTGATCTACCATGTACATCATGTCCAAGAGTATCCAGGATCAGAGCAACAACAACCATGGGCTCATGACCAATCCTATGCCCAAGCTTCCCAGCAGCCACCCCCACCAGTCGAGACAGTCAAAGAAGCCCCGCCTCTGACATTTGAAATAAACGACATTTGATACACACAGGACACTACCCGACAGGGTAATACGAGGGACCATCAGCCTTATCAACATCCGCCCACTTTTTATAATGCCACATTTCCTCCGCCTCCACAGCACACTAAGAACACCGCATCTTCTCAGCATCCAAAGCACCAGCAGCCCTACAATCGCCAGAACCAACCTCAGCAATACCGTCAGCAATATCAAGCCCCCAGACAATCAGCTCAATCATCCAACCCTCCAGAAGAACCGATAGATATCCAAAGGCAAATGCTTGAAGAAATTCGCAACTTCCGAAATGAGCTGTACGATCTACGAGTCTATGTCAGTCGTTTATCCCGATGGAAGGATGAGCAAGACAGTCCCAGCCACAACCATTCCCGCCCAAGTTCAAGCTAACCCTAATAGCTTGAACAAATCTCAATCATCTCAACACAATGGCCAGGTATACTATTCAGATTTTTCCACATCTGAAAATGAGATCCTTTCGTTTGACAATATCAATGCCATGTCACTCAGGAGCGGAAGGACCGTGGTCGTACCTGACCGGGCCAGGGAATCAGACCATGACGATTCGGAAGATCAGCCAGAGGATGCTTCCGAGGAGGATGAAGAAGGACGCCTGAAGATCCCAGCACAAGAGAAAGGGAAAACATCTATGGAGTCTGTAGAGGACCTTGATCCTCTAATTGCTGCAAAAACACCTTTGTCATCTTTTCAGCAACCTGATTTTGATTATTATCAGAAATCTTATGATTATAATAAGAACTCAAAGTCTAATAAAGATGCTCTTATTTATGATTATGGCTCTTTATCTCCTGTCTCAAATGCTTCCATTCCTTCCCCATGCTCTAAAGAAGGGTAAAACAAAAGAAAAACATTCAGGATGACCCGGTGATGGAAAGGTTCTGCCAGCAAAATATCACAGTTGAAGTACCCTTTGATCAGTAAGTAGCCAGTAATCCAGCCTTTCAGAAATACTTGAAGGCAAAATGCACTCACACCAGGACTCGTACAAAGAAAACAAGTCAATTTGTGTAGACTCATATCTTGACAGTTGCCACTACCAAATGTGTCAAAAATCAGCATTTGCCGAGAAAGAAAAGGGATCTGGGTGCCCATTATGTGGAGAGTCGCATTGGCGGTATTGTGTTCGCACGCACACTCCTTGACAATGGTTCCTCCATAAATCTTCTTCCCTTCGCCTTATATTATAGATTGGAGTTAGGCCCATCTCAAGAAATCATTATCTTTACTCCAACTTGCTGATAAATCCACTAAAAGACCTAAGGGAGAAGTAAAAAATGTCATCATCATGATCAAGGGTACGGAATACAAAGTGGACTTCACTGTCCTTGATATGGAGACCCCGAACCATTGGAAAGAATCACAAATCATCCTTGGAAGATCATTCTTAAAAACCGCCAAAGCTGTATTCGATTACGGTTCTGGAATGATGAAATTCCGTTCTCCAAACGGAGAGGTAGACTTGGAGATGAAACAAACAAAGTGGCAAAGGCCAGACTCCGAATCCACCACTGATTATGCTGAAACATCAAAGTGCAATCTCCTCCGCACTACTAGGTCGTGGGACCAACTGACAGACATGCAGATTGAAAGCACAACATCAGAAGAAGAAACAATGCACAGTGTAATCTGCGAGATATTTCCAAACATATCTAGACACCCAGATTACTACAATCTTGATGACACAGAAATCCTTTCGGATTTGTCAGTCCCATCATCTTCGGGACAATCAAGAAATATCGATGACGAGTCGGGCGCGGCTCTGGCCAAATTACCACACTACTTTAGTGATCTGACTCACCTTTCTTTGGAATTGGTAGCCAGCATCTTACATAGTGATTCACCACCAACTGACACTGAGCCAGATACAAAGATCATTCAACCAGACTTAATTGATGATTCAGATTTGCCATAGCTAAAACCACTGCCTCCCACACTTAAGTATGCATTTCTAAATGGACCCAAAGAAAAATTCCCTATGATCATTATCTCATCATTAACCATAGACCAGGAAGCTAGATTACTCGAAATCCTTGAGCGAAATCGAAAAGCCATCGGTTGGACTGTATCGGATGTCGTAGGAAAAAACCTAGCTCTCTGCTCGCACCAAATTTATGTTGAGGATAATGCAAGGCCTTACCGTGAATTTCAGAGAAGATTAAACCCCAATCTTTGGGAAGTAGTTAAGAAAGAGATAGAGAAATGGTGCAAAGTAGGATTTATATACCCCATTTCTGACTCCAAGTGGGTGGCCCCCCTTCATGTACTCCCGAAGAAATTGATAATCCAGATGGTCACCAATGAGGAGGGGGTAGAGATCGCGACCCGAGTGCCCACGTCGTGGCATGTCTGTGTCGATTACAGGCACCTGAATGCTGTGACCAAGAAAGATTACTTTCCACTACCATTTATTGATCAAATCTTGGAGAGACTTGCAAGGAAAGCATTCTTCTGTTTTCTTGATGGGTACGCCGGCTACAATCAAGTAGCTATCGCTCCCGAGGATCAGGAAAAGACCATGTTCACCTGTCCCTTCGGTACCTACGCATTTAAGTGCATGCCATGCGGGCTTTGTAATGCCCCAGGCACATTTCAGTGGTGCATGATTGCTGTATTTGCCGAAATGGTTGGTGATTTCATGGAAGTCTTCATGGATGACTTCTTGGTTCATGGTGATTCATTTGATACATGTTTAGCGCACTTGGACCGAGTCCTCTAGAGGTGTAGGGAGATTAATTTGGTACTCTCCTGGGAGAAAAGTCACTTTATGGTAACTGAGGGTATCGTGTTGGGGCACGCCATCTCCAAAAAGGGAATGGAGGTCGACCCTGCCAAAGTGGATGTGATCAAGAAACTTGAGCCACCAACCAACGTCAAGTCAGTGAGGTCGTTCTTAGGGCATGTTGGATTTTATCGAAGGTTCATCCCTGATTTTTCAAAGATCGCCCGCCCACTGACTGAGCTCTTAGGCAAAGACACCGAGTTTATTGTAAATCACAGGTGTCTAGAGGCCTTCGAACTCTTGAAAAAGAAAATATGTGAATCGCCAATACTACAAGCTCCCGACTGGTCTCTTCCCTTCGAGATCATGACTGATGCATCGGATTTTGCTGTCGGAGCAGTGCTTGGGCAAAGAAGAGATGGAACTCCTTATGCGATTCACTACGCGAGCAAAGTGTTAGATCCTGCACAAATAAATCATACAGTAACTGAAAAGGAAATGCTCACGGTTGTTTGGGCCCTTGAAAAATTCAGATCAGACATAGTGGGCTCCAAGGTGACAATTTTCACAGATCACACGGCAATTAGATATATCATGGATAAGGATGCCAAGGCACGACTTTTGAGATAGATCTTGTTAATCTAGGAATTTAATTTGGAGATCAATGATAAACCTGCAATAAAGAATGTTGATGCTGATCACCTTTCCCGAATCGAGCAAAACGATCATCCTAACACCGGACCAGTTAAGGAGACTTTTTGAGACGAATCAGTTTGCGTCATTGATACAACCCCATGGTATTCCGACATAGTGAACTATCTTGTCTCCAAGAAGGTTCCCTTTGGTTGGACCAAGAGAACGATTGATCGATTAAAGTCAGATTCGTGAAAATACCATTGGGACGGCCCTTTCCTTTTCTATGAAGGACTGGATTGTGTCTGGCGAAGATGTATTCCTCAGGAGAAATATCAGAGTGTCCTCACACATTGTCATTCTCTCGAGGCTGGAGGACACCATTCGGGAAAGAGAACCGCGCACAAGGTACTCCAATGTGGATTTTACTGGCAGACCTTATTTCCTAATGAATTTGTACGGTCATGCACGATTTGCCAAAGGATGGGAGGGACTGTCAGTCATATAGATGAAATGCCCATGCAACCAATGATTTTCTGTGATGTTTTTGATGCATGGAGGATTGATTTTATGGGTCCTTTTCCCAACAGCAATGGATTTGAGTACATCTTGCTAGCGGTTGATTATTTATCAAGATGGGTAGAGGCTATTCCAACCCGGACCGCAGATAGCAAGGTCGTCTGTAGGTTTATCAAGGATAATATCATTGCAAGGTTCGGGATAACAAAAGTTTTGATTTCTGATGGAGGTAGCCACTTTGTGAACAGGGAGATGAGATCTTTGGCTAAGGAGTACAAATTTGAGCATATAATAGCCAACCCATATCATCCACAATCAAATGGCATGGCAGAGGTTTCTAATAGAGAGGTGAAGGGTATTCTTCAGAAGTTGGTTCATCCAGATAGGAAGAATTGGTCAAAGCTGTTGGACCAAGTTCTATGGGCCTATAGGACAGCCTATAAAACTCCACTCGGTACTTCACCTTTTAGGATGATCTATGGCAAGCCATGCCATCTACCTGCAGAATTGATCCACAAATCAGAATGGGCGATCAAAAAGTTGAATTGGAGTTGTCCTTGGGAAATTATGTCGAGACCTAAATCTGAATGAGTTAATTGAAATCTGAAATCGGGCGTATGACAACAGTGTGATTTATAAGGACAAGGTCAAGAGATGGCATGATAGACGCATTCGAGACAAGACCTTTGTCCCTGGGCAGAAAGTGTGGTTGTTTAATGCTCAGTTAAATATTTTTCATGGGAAACTAAAATCAAAATGGACGGGTCCTTACATTGTCATCGATGTGCATACCAATGGAAGTGTACATATTGCCGAACTCAAAGAGGATGCACAATCTTTCTTAGTAAATGGACAGTTGCTAAAGCCATATATTGAACCACCCAAAGAGCAGACAATTCAAGTTGAGGCCATCTATTTCACGCAGAACGCGGACATTGAAGATCTATCGGATTAGGCCCACTCTCCCTCCCGACCACATCGATCCCCTTGTACAGCTTATTCCTCTACTTAGGTCAAGGCCTAAGTATAGGGGGGGACCGATGCCATCTGTATACACCATCCTTCTCCTATCTTCCGATCGCCTCACTTCCACCCTTCTTCTACACTTAGGCTGACCAGAGCCTAAGTATAGGGGGAACCGACACTCACCTGTATATACTCTCCTCATTTACATATCATGACCGCCTCTTTTCCGCTCTTCTTCTATACTTAGAATGTGAATTTTCCACTCTCTTACACTTAGCCCGAGCTATGTCTTCATTACGCTTCTTGTGCTCTGAGGACACACCACTCGCTAAGTATAGGGGGGTCTGTATATATACTTCGTGTATATTTTTACCTATATCTCGTACTTTCGCGTAAGTCTATATGTATTTACGGGGTGGGTACTTCATTTGAAAAAAAAGAAAAAAAAGAGTGGATTTTGCTATTAACACTGACATTGCCCAAAAATTTTAAAAATGGATTCTTATTTGCATACAAAAATCCCTTGCATAAAAAGAAAAAATGTGCTTCTGCATTTCACACACTGCACTTCATCCAGCATCTGTGAAAAGTCATTGGGTTCTGAACCGAGTTGTGAGCAGAAACCGAGAGTGGTTTGGACTTGACCTTAATCCACCTAATTTTCAGAGGAACTTCACCGAGAAATAGGATTTTTAAGAGCTTCAGGTCTTTGACTTAATTCTTTAAGTTCCATATGATAATGTGCAGCGTTTGACTCTTAGTGTCTAACATGGTCTCTTCGTTCCGGGTACAACTCTGGAATAGGGAATTAATTTACTCTCGCACTATTCACTTAGCTCAACTCAGACGGAATGTTGGAAAACTGTGTGAGTCTCTTTTCTGGTAGCATGGAAATCTAAAGACTGGAGTACGGGTTGAAATAAAGCTTCGGAAAAGGGATGGATGACTAGGCACAATTTTTTCTAAGACCCCAAAAAATATACGGAATAAAAAGATTCTATATCCGTAGGGGCACAACAAGATCCAAGAAGAACCGCCAAAAATTCCAAATACAAAGAAGCATTCTACTAAATAAAATCTGACCAAAAAGGTCCAAGCTTCAAGAAACCTGCAGATCTTGGTGGAGACTCGACTACACTGGCCATCTTCACAAGGAGAGGTGACTACACTGGCCACCCTCAAGTTCTTTTCCCTTCTCCCCCAATTCGATTGTGAACACAGCGCGACATACCTTAGAAGGAAATACCTGACTCCCCGAGGACGAGTTACCGGAGAGGAGAGGAGCATAGTAGTCCGGCATTCTGGATGGGAAGAGCTAAAACCTTTCACATACATGAGTCGGTTGTTCAATGTTCATAGGGTATACGTTGGGAAGAGAATTGATCTAAGATGACTTCTGAGCCGAAACTGTGACAATGATATGTAGAACTTAAGGGCTGTTGATTTTAAAGTTCTAAGTCTCACAGAAGTTCTGCCACACTATTAATCCAGAGGTCGAGTCTAGTTTCATTTTCACCTTCAGCTCATGGTCTTGGTATGGAACCCAATCTTATTTCACCTCATGGCATTTCTTTTTGATGCTCAAGGACGAGCATGGTTTAAATATAGGGGGATGATGAATCTCGGATTCATCACTCTAAATCTCATTTATTGAGATCCACTCCCTCAAAATCAACAACATATCTGCATTTATTGTGCATAATTAGCATTCGTGCATGTTTTCATAAGAATGGCATTTTATCCATCATTTTTGCACAAAATAAGAAGCCAAAAATCTCAGCTAAAATTGACCTATAAATAGCCTAACTTCCCTGATTTTTAACTCCTTCATGCTAACTCCGAATAAACCAAAACCACCTCCACTGTGTACATATCATTCACAAGAATAAATGAAAAAAAATAATTAACCTAAATAAGTGGACCAAAAACCCAAACCCTTGTTTCAAGATTTTCGGACTAAAAGCCACATATCTTCCCCATCCAGTGTTCGATTTGATCCTACTCACTTTTGAACTAGTGCACATTCAATTACCTTCAAAACAAGACCAAGTTCAAATGAATCGGAGCTCATATGTAAAAGTTGGGTTTTGGGCCTCTTTTGTACATTGTGTATTTTAGCGGTTTTTGACCTGATATTTTATGTACACATTTTCTTAATTAATAAAAATAAAAAAATAAGATTTAGGTGTCTTTATTTATCTTTGATTTTTACATATTTTTTCTAGATTTTTTATCTGATTTAAAAATGACAAAAAATTATAAAACCCAAAAATCAAGGTATTCTATGTACATAAGATACCCCAAAAATATCACTTTGTGCATTTGATCGATTTTAGCTTTGATGTCTTCATGAAAGTTGTAGATCTCACCGAGAAAAGCAATTTTTGTGAAGGAACTTTTTCGATCGGAGGTCATTTGCTATTTATTTTGTATTTTACAAAATAATTCTTTCTCGATTTTTCTGGAGCCGACACGTGGCAGTCCCTGGGGCCGCCACGTGTCAACATTTTTTGGCCCCTTTTAAATCCATTTTTATTTAAAAAAACCTCGCACGTGCGTGGCACGTGCCACCCAGGCACGTGCGCTGCACGTGCCCTGCTCCTCTCTCTCCGCCCTTGGCCACGTGGCACCTCCACGGCCGTTCGATCAGCGGCCGATCGAATGGCTGCTGTACGTCTTCAACCTCTCAACGCCGCCCCTTGATCTCCTCTCCAGCCAACTACCTCTGTGAGTCGTCTACATCTTTCACCGCCAAACGCTGACCTCCGATCATCCAGCCAACCACCTCCGCGAGTCATCCGCGTCGCTCGCGGCCAACCAACCTCCATCGCCTCCCCCTTCCTTCTCTCTCTCTCCTATATAAAGGGCACCGCCACCCTCATTCTCCGCATCCACCGTCAATCCCCGGTAGTGACAGATCGCTCCGGCGTGATCCGAGAGCCCTTCACCCTCGTCGCAGCAACTTAGCCATGCGCTGCTCCAGCTCCGGCCCTCCTACGCCATTGAGCCTCCGCCCAGGTATGCCATCCTTCCTTCGCCTCATCTTTCCATCTCCGAGAAACCACGCAATTTCCATCTTCGAGCATCTCTCTCTTGCGCGATCATTATCTCCTACGCCACCATCGTCGTTCGTCACCTCCGACCCACACCTACCCCGCCATCGCCTTGCATTCGCTCCATCTCTACTCTAGCTTCGCCGATCACCAGAGACGCCTCTGCCTCGCAGCTTCACCGTCATCAACCCTCCGCAATGTCACCAGCAATGCCACTGCTTCACTGACTTCGCCGTTGCGCCTCCAATCGGCTCCACCGTCCCCTAGGCCGTGTGTCGGCCAGAGGACGTCCGACGACTTCCACATGACTCCCTTATCTTCATCGCCGCTCCTCCGACGTCCCCTGGCCGTGTGTCAGCCAACGGAGATCGTTCGATCATCAAGCATCAACGCATCTGAACTGTTGACGCCTCGCAACCCTCAATCCTTGGATATATTTGCCATCAACGGACCAGACAAGACCCGAGCCTACCACCACGCCATTGGCCTCGAGTTAAACCGAGGCACAGAAGCACAACATGTGGTGGATCGGATCCAGACCTTCAATCGACCCTTCCAGAGCACGCAGGAGGCACCTGACACATGGGAAATTTACAGAAACACCCCTCGGCCTCTCTCCATATTCACGCACCAGTCCCAACCGACCAGGGGTCACGTGCATCGCACGTGCCCCTTGGTAAAATTGCAACAGTACACCTCTGACTTTTGATAATCATATGTACACCCCCTACATATTTCTTTTATATTTATTACATCTGTACCCCTGCATTTCTCTTTAGTTTTGAACCTCTTTATTGCATTATTTTATTATCAAAAAAATAGCATATGTTTGTCATTTAATTCTCTACTGTTTGACATATTGTGGACATTTTTGTGATATGTGATTAATTAATGATTAAATATTTTGTGGAAAATTGAAAACTTTACCCATTTTATGCTCTTAAAATTGCTATAGATTAACTGTTGCTCTAAAAATCCCCGAAAAATCGTATATTGTAGATTTAATTGTGGTTGACATTGTGCCCAAAAAGATTTGCATTTACATGCATAGTTTGCCCTGTACAAATCATTTTACATATTTCAGTATTTAATTTTTAATAGGTATTAGATCTCACATTTTCAAGGTCTAGAATTTCTGTGAGATCAATCACCTAGTGATAGATCTTGGATAATTTTGGTCCTCGAAAATAAGTAGGTTTAGTATTTATCATAATTAAATATTGAAATTTATTTTGTTTGCATTTAAAAATCCATAAAAAAATCATTGCACCCGAAAATTCCCAAAAAAATTACAGTGCATTCATTTCGTCATAATTTACATTGTGGTCAAGTTTCATATTTTTCGGACATCGTTTGATCGACTTTTACATTTTAGTCCCTCAAAAAGGCCGAAATTACATCTTGCATCCCTTATTTACATAAAAAAATTCTAAAAAAACCGCCTTGAAAACTGCGCACGATATTTGATAGACACAACTCTTTGCCTCCTTATGTTTGACCTTGGGACTTGCCCAAGTAAAATAAACATAAAACCACTCGATTAAAAATTGATTAAATATTTGTGGTTATTTCTTGACCGATTCTGATTGCCGCCTAACGAACGACACATTAATCTTTAATCATGAATAATATAAAAACAACTTCTTAAAGCCGCGACAATCGGACTCGTCACCCCCGGTGGCGATAGCGGCGGAGGCGAGGCTGAGTGATGGCCAGTGAAGTAGTCGACGACGGTCGGAGGCGATGAAGTCGGTGGGGTCGTTGTCGGTGGCCGACACACGTTCAGGGGACGGCGGTGAAGAGGTCGTCGACGGCGGTTGATGGCAACGACGGAGGAGGCAGAGGTGAAGGCTCGGAGTGCTGTCGGAGAAGTCGATGGAGGTGATGGCGAATATGAACGTCGATGGATCGTATAGGAACTTCGTTGCAGGCGAGCGGAGGTCGTAGCGGAGCAGGTGTAGGTTGGAGTTGCTCGAGAAGAGATGGGATTGATGAAAGGGATAATGATCGAGAGAGAGATCGGAGTTGGAGCTTGCAGACGGGAAGAAGGTAAAGCGAGGGTACCTGGTGAAGGGGCTCGACGGCGGTTGGAGCAGGAGCAGCTGCTACGGAGGAGGCGGGCTGCGACGAGGTCGGAGACCTTGGATCACGCCGTGGTGGAGCTCGCAGTTATCACTGCTGAAGGGGGGTCCTGTTGGTCGATCGACGGATAAGGAGAACAACGGTGGCGATGCCCTTTATATAGGAGAGAGAGAGAGGGAAGGGGCCGACGATGGAGGGAGGTTGCTAAGGGAGATGCGGGGGTGGTTAGCCGTTGCGAGATCGGGGGCGGTGGTTGCGACGTCAACAGTGAAATCATGGAGGCGGCGGCAGAGATTTCGGGTAAGAAGCGGGAGGTTGAAGACTCACAGTAGCCGTTCGATCGGCCATGATTGGACGAGGTGGATTGTGCCACGTGGCGGACAAAGGAAAAGGTGATGCTCGTGTTGGGCACGTGCGCGGGAGGTACGTGCGTAGCACGTGTTGGGGTTTTATTTTATTTTAATTTTTTATTTTATTTTATTTTATTTATTTTAATAAAAACAAATTTAAAAGAGGCCAAAAAATGCTGACTTGTGGCGGCCCCAGGGGCTGCCACGTGTCAGCACCAGAAAAATCGCCAATTAAATACTTTGGAAAATTAATAATAAATAGTAGACGACCTCAGATCAAAAAATTTTCTTCATGAAAATTGCTCATCTCGATGAGATCTACAATTTTTATGAAGACATCAAAACCAAAATCGATTAAATGCACAAAGTGATTTTTTTGGGGGTATCCCATGTACATAGAATACCTGGATTTTTTGGTTTTGTAATTTTTTGCCATTTTTAAACCAAATAAAAATCCGGAAAAATATGGAAAAATCAAATATAATTAAAGACACCTTAATCTATTTTTTTGGATTTTCATTAATAGGTTAAATATGTACATAAAATAAAAGGTCAAAAACCGCAAAAATACACAATGTACAAAAGAGACCTAAAACCCAACTTTCACATATGAGATCCGATTCACTTGAACTTAGTCTTGTTTTGAAGGTAATTGAATGTACATTAGTTAAAAAGTGAGTAGTATAAAATCGGATACTGGATGTGGAAGGCATATGATTTTTAGTCCGAAAATCTTGAAACTAGGGTTCGGGTTTTTGGTCCACTTATTTGGGTTAGTGATTTTTTTCTATTTTTTTTATTATTATTAGTGATATGTACACAGTGAAGTGGTTTTGGGTTATTCGGAGTTAGCATGAAGGAGTTAAAAATCAGGGAAGTTAGGTTATTTACAGGTCATTTTTGGCTTGGATTTTTGGCTTCTTATTTTGTGAAAACATAATGGATAAAATGCAATTCTTATGAAAACATGCATGAATGATAATTATGCAGAATAGATGTAGATATGCTGTTGATTTTGAGGGATTTTGAGCTTAATAAATGAGATTTAGAGTGATGAATCTGAGATTCATCAAGGGTCAGTTGACCTGAGTCAACAAATCTGACGTGGACCAATCCCGAGAGGCAGAGGAAAAGGACAAAATCTGCTATAGGACAAAATAGCAGGATAATTCAAAATTAAGTACATTAAAAAAATGAATTTAAATTAAAAAATAAATAAAATGAAAAATTTTTATTATTTTTCAAACTATTTTTTATTGATTTTTATTTATTTTAATGAAAAATAAATTAAGGTATATACATTATATTACATTATATGCATGTATAAAATACTTATGTTTTTTTATTTTTATTTAATTTTTTTGTATAAAGACCCTAATTTTATATTTTATTTATTTACAACATAAAATTTAGAGTATAAAATAATTTTTATTTTATTTTTATGAGTTATTTACAAATGTCAAATAAATAAGGATATGGTACATTTATACATGTAATATGTACAAGGTTGTAGAGAGATTATTTTTATTTTTATTTTATTTTCTAATTTTTGTTTTATTTTTAGGAATATATACAAGGTAATATAAACACATTTTTATTTTTATTTTTGTGAAAATAAAATATCTATATACATAGAGGGAATATGTACAAGGTAGAGTGGCCCTATCTCTCTCTACTTATTTGCTTTGGTGATCAGGCCCATATTGGGCCCTCTCTTGTGATTAGGTCACTCAATATTTATTCTAAATATTTCTCTCTTTTTCTTTTATTCTTTATTCTTTTATTTTTGCACAAATACATGCTAATTATTGATATTTAATAAATGCATGCTTATTGGTAACTTATTGTATTTACAACTATATACATGATGTTTTGCCAAGATATTTAGCTAAAATAAAAGAATAAAGAGTGATGAATGGGGATTCATCACCCTCCTATACTTCACTTTTGCTAGTCCCTTAGAAAACACTTATTTGAAAAAGAAGTGGAAAGAAAAAGAAAAAAAGGGAAATCAAGGTTGATTATTAAACTTGCCTTCATTAAATTGAAGTATGGAGCTCAGTCAGGACTTTGGATTACTAATTTGTCGGAACCTTATTTGGACTTAAGATTAAAACTCAATAGCCTCTAAGTTTCACCAATCTATGGTCAAGACTCCTCAATAATCCCGGTCAGAACAAGTATACATACACAAACTGTAATGACCATGAATCTTTCCTTGTACTGTGTAAGTGATATGTAGCTCCCCACCTCAGAAATGACAAAGTGACAATCCCCCTTAACAAGGTAACTCTAATGCCCTAGTCTGGCAGCTCTTTCCTTGAAGAGCGGGGTATTCCCTTCCAAGTTCATGTTCAACCGGCTCAAGAAGAGGAGGAAGAAGAGAATGGGCCATGACCAGTGTAGCCATGTATCCATGGGAGCCCAACCACTGTAGCTAAGTCTCCCGCTGCAAGCTTCATGAGATGAGAGCATGTAACATATGGTTTGCTTTATTTGACTATATACACTCTGGTGGGTATTTTATTTTCAATCAGACCCACCACTTTTTTGGAGTTTTTCTTTCTTTGCACACTTTTTGGGCATATGTACAACATACCTACATGGTGCAGCATATATACATAAGGATTTTTTCCTCCTGAGCCAGTAGACTATCCCTTTTTTGAAGCTTTATTGCAACCCACAACTCCTATCTTTAGACTTCAACACCACCAGACCAAGTTGAGACGCACTTCCTTCACTAAAAGAAGAAGAGATGTTCTGCCTAGAAGTACTACCCTCATATGCTACCCCAAGCCAAAGGAAAATGCCTCCTCACCACCTCATCTGTGGAGAGATATGTGCAAGGTGTTGGTGCAAGTAAAGCCATTGTCCCTGAGAGTCATGTGTGCGTTGTTAAGTGTTCTACTTAGGCTAATCAAGATGGCATATGATCATAGCCTAGTGGACTAAAAGAATTAAGTCCCAATTGAACCTGAAAAGTCTTAATCCTAAGCCCTATAAGGTTCCTCTTAGAATTAGGTGGATTAAGGTCTTAACCAAGCTCCATTTTTTCAATTTAATTCCAGGCCAGTTTAAATGTCAATCATGATTTAGAAAAACTGTACAAATATATACAGAAATGTTTTTATGCAAGTTTTTGAGAATGTGCAAAATTTTTGAAAAATGTTTAAATGAATGAATGCATGGAGTTTTGCAAAATATTGACAAACATTTACACAAGGATTTTTGCAAACTTTTGTTTTTCAAACATTTCACAAAAATTTTGTACTATATACATAATTTTGTTATTAAAATATTTACAAACTCGTTACATAAATCATTTTTACAAACATTTGTACAAAAATAATTTTTAGAAATAGCTATGTATGTGAAATAAATATTTTTTATGTACAAGGAAAATTTTTAACATTTTATAGTTTTTGGCTAAAAGAATTTTAGCCATTTTATTTATTAACACATTCACACAAAGTACGAGTTATGGCTAAATTATACAAGCAATCAGGATCATCCCAGGTCTCTAACTTGCCCCCTATAAGCACTTCTAAATTCTATCAAAGTTTTCATAATATTATGTAGTTTGAAGAATATTATAATAGTAGTTCGGAAGAGAAATCCGCAAGAAGACGATGTCATCTCAAAGGCAGGGCCATGGCTCGATACTCGGCCTCTGAGCTAAAGAGAAAGGAAAACTTTCGACTATAGTCCGGTCTCACTCTCTCTCTTTCGGCTCCTATAAAGTGTGTCCCTGCGCTGCTGCTCTAGCTTCCCCGTTTCCGCAGCCAAAGCCTCTCTTTCTTTTGCGGGTGGCCCTTGGATATCCAATCCATTTACTGGGGTAGGGGCTCCTGTCTTCCTCTCTCCAGTCGTCCAAATCCAGGAGCAAGAGAAAAAGCCGCCGAAAACAATGTCGAGTCTCGCACTATCGGATCAGGGCCAAAGTTGATAAGCTACCCTAATTTTTTTGGAATTTCTCGACACTAAATGAATTAACTGTGAATTAAAAATGAATGCAGGGTGATTTTGACCTTTAATTTTAATAAATATCAAATCACAATATTTTTGGGAATAAAAAATATCCTAGGTAGATCTAAAGATGAGGAATCCAGGAAAATTGTCAGACCTTAATTTTGATGTGAAATGAACATATTAAAAATAAATTAAGGAATACACCAAATGATTTATTTAGGCCTCGAAATGCATGCAAATGAGATGAAATTTTTAGGCAAGTTGAAGCTAAATATCCTAGATCTAATGTGATTTTTTTGGGAATTTTTGGAGTTACAGAGAAATTACTACTAATTAAAATGTGAAATTGGGCAAAATATGACAAAAATGGACCAATTAATTAATTAATAATTCCACTGATATCACAAAAATATGCCAAGTGTCACATAAGATAAAGGACAAGTTAAACTACAAAATGCAATTTTTGGAATTTAAAAATGATGAAATATGGACACCTAAATATGCGTGCAAAGATAGAGGTATAACTGCAATACAGAAATTAAAAATTGCTCAAAATAAAATATGCTGACAGGGACCTTTATGCAACTACCTAGAATGCAGGGGAGTGGAATGCAAATTCTCACGCACGTGCTCCTCACGTGGATACGCTTCGCAGGGACTGAATTGTAATTTCAGAAACTTACAGGGGCCTCAATGCAATTTTCCCAGGCCGCACGTGCTCCTCACGTGAGGTGCACTAGGCTCAGTGGACGTAGGAGGCTCGGGACGAGGCTCGGGTGCTCTGGAGGTTCGGATGGAGGCTCCGAGAAGCTTCGGGTGATCCGAGCCTAGAGGTCGGGCAAGAGGCTCGGATCGGGCTACGTGGCATGATCTGGACCGTGGATCAAGTGACGATCCAACGGCAGTGGTCTCGCTCCTGCTGATGGCGACGTAGAAGACGAGTGACCGTTGGATCTAGATTGATCCAACGACACCTGGAGCTCGATGAAGCGGTGACGTGGTTGATCTATCGCCGCTGGATCGTGATAAATCCAATGGCTCTCTGCTGCTCCGGCGCTTGGCGACGTGGCTCGATGGGAACCGTTAGATCTAGAGGGATCCAACGGCCTTGGGCTGCTTCGGGATGATGGCGACGTGGCGTGACTCTGGCTGTTCGATCAAGATGATCGAACGGTGGATGAACGTCTTCCCCAACGGCCCTCCGCCTCCTACGGAGGAGAAGGCGGGGCTCCGACGAAGCTGGGCTTGCTCCGCCCGGTCCTCCAGCCGTCGACGAAGGTCGATGGAGGTTATGATGAAGCTCGGAAGATGCGTGGCGAGGCGGCGACACGTCTGGTGGCCTCAGGAGCGGAGGAGAAGCGCTGGAGCTCGATGACGATGAAGCTCGAAGGGAGCTCTGACGAGCTTCCGACCAGTGATAGCGAAGGTACCTACAGGGGTTAGAGATATAGCCGAAGCACTCGGAATGTTTGTGGAGGCGTGCTGAGTGAGATGAGAGGTCTATGGCAGAGCGAGGGTGGTCCGGTGATCGGGCTCCGCCTAAGTGGCGGAGCTGGCGTTGGTGGAAGGTGGGGTATCTAGTCGGAGGAGGCTAATGGTGCCGCGAAGATCGGAGCTCCGTCGCGGAGCTTGAAGGGAGGACGATGGAGCGAGAAGATGATTGCAGAGGGTGAATTAAATCGGAGAAATCAATAGAGAAAAGAAGAAGAAGTTTAGAGGATCGATGGAGGATTCCACCTGGGATTAGAAGCTCCGAGGAGGCTTCCGTGTCGTCGCTCGAAGGTCGGTGGAGGCCTGTGCTCGTGCAACTTCGCGGAGGAGGCTACAGCACGGCGTGGGTGACCGTGGATCTCGCCGGAGAAGACACCCATTCTTTGCTCGAAGAATCACTCAGTTGCTTTCACCAATTGGAAGTTCTAAGCTCAGGGAACCTCTAGGGAATGGCGGATGGGTGTGACAGTGGCCGGAAGGCGATGATTTATAAGGTGAAGTAGATGGCAGGAGTCACTGGAAGGTGGAGTTCGTGGAGGTTGTGAGCCGACTCTGGTGGAAGTCGTGGGAAACGAGGGAGCTGGCGAGGATGAGGGGAGAATGGGCTCCGTCGTGGTGGTGTTGGCGGTCGGAGAGGGTGGCGGGAGTAGGGCCGAGAATAGAAAGGGGCGGCCCCCTCACGCAAGATCGAGATC
Source organism: Ottelia alismoides (assembly GCA_037367405.1). Taxonomy (NCBI): domain Eukaryota; kingdom Viridiplantae; phylum Streptophyta; class Magnoliopsida; order Alismatales; family Hydrocharitaceae; genus Ottelia; species Ottelia alismoides. The sequence continues at coordinate 173,968 of JAZKJV010007204.1, forward strand.
GTGGGAGAGAGGGGGGCCAGAGGTAGAAGACGAAGTCTAGGCCGTTGGATCTTGCGATCCAATGGCCCGAATCAAAGCGCTAGATAGCGGTTCTGATGCGATCTGAGGTGATGCGATCGAGGGCGCTGATTGCGCCACGCGTCGCGTTAAAGACGAAGCGCAAGCGGGCGGCGTGGATTAAATCCGGGTCGACCTCATCGAAGGGTGTTAATGCGCCATGTGTTGTTCTCTAGAGTGGGCGTTGGCGAACTGTGTGGATGTGATGAAGGCGCTGATCGAAGGGATGAGGTGCGAGGCGGAATAAGCGGCTGTGATGGAAAGATGGGTGATGATCAGACGGCTGAGAAAGAGAGCGTACATGGAGGCAGCGCAACCGTTGGATCGGGATGAAGATCCAACAGTTGTGGGCGCGGGCGGCTAAGGCAAGGGGAGCGGGCCGCGTGGCGCAATCAAAGGGCACCACGTGGCCAGCTGTGAGTGGCTGTGAGAGAAAATGAGATTAGAGAGAGAAAGAGGCCGAATTTGGAAAAACTCAAAACATGAAAGTTGTAGATCTTTATAAGATCTACAAGTTTCATGTTGACCAAAGACGAAGATGAGGTTCAATGTGATACAAAAATACATGAATACAAATATATACATATATAGTATACATAGAGGCCCAAAAACCCAACTTTTTCCTACGAGCTCCAAATTGGATGAATTTAGTCTTGTTTTACAGGTCTTTGAATATGTATTCATCTGAAAGTGAGTAGACCTATTTTGGAGGTTGTATGAAGGAGTTATGGCTTTCTAAGATCCAGAGATTCTAGGGCTTTATTAGGTGCTTTTACAAAGGAGATCTCTGACTTCCTTTCTTATATTATTAATATATATAATAAGGGAGGTGTTATTTTATAGGTGAATATTTTACAAGTGATCCTGGCTTCTTATTTGATGTAAATGTGAGTGCTAAAATGCATATATTATGAATGCATGTATGAATGCTAATTGTGCAAGATAAAGGGAAATATGCTGCTATTTACTTGGGGACAAGACTCTATTTTCAACTTTTAGAGTGATGAATCACAGATTCATCACCCTTATCCTTAGCTTGAACGATGTCCTCATAGTGGATCAAGAGCGATGAAGAAGACAAAACTCATGCTTAGTATGGGGAAGTGAAAAGGAATAGTATAGTACAATGACGAATCAAAGAATAGAATGAAGAGAGCTCGGTGTTTCCCCTATACTTAGGATCAAATAATCCTAAGTATAGCAAGCTGTACATGAAGGGAAATCCGAATGAAAGAATGTGCAAGGTCTACCTCCCCTGTACTTATAGCGAAAGATCCCTAAGTTTAGGCAGCAAAACAGAGGTAAAAAAATCCAAAGAATACTCAAGAGTCCAACACCCCCTATACTTAGGGTAAAGTACACCCTAAGTATATCATAATCATAGGATGAAGATGGGGTGTTGGACTAAAGAATGGAATGATATGGACATCTGGATCTATACAAGGCGGAAGACAGTGATAATCAGGCATGAGATGCACTAGGTGTGAGTCAAAGACCACATCTCACGCAAAATGAATAGGGGCGACGTCAACGACCACTAGCTCATGATCTAGATATGGTTTGAGTTGCTACCCGTTAACACGAAAGGTAGACTCAGATGACATCTCAGATATGTCAATACTCCCATTGTCATGTACCTTTCGGACCAAGTATGGTCCCTTCCACTTGCTCTATAATTTCCCTGGAAATAGTCTAAGCCTGGCATCAAACAACCATACTCTCTGATCTGGCTCAAACTGCTTGTGGTTGATATGAGAATCATGCCACTCCTTCACTCGCTCCTTATAATGTAGGCTGCTTGAAAAGGCTTCATCTCTAAGCTCCTCCAAGGCTGCCAATTCTGCCCTCCTCTGGTCTCCTACACTCACTGGATCCAAAATTATCTCTGTAACAACCCAAAGTGACTTATGTCTACGCTCAATAGGTAAATGACAGGGCTTGCCATAAACGAGGTGAAAGGGAGATGGACCCAAAGGAGTCTTGAAGGACGTCCGATATGCCTACAAGACCGAGTCCAAAAGCTGTGACCAATCCTTTCAATCAGGGCGGACGACCTTCTGCAATATAGTCTTAATCTCCCTATTCGACATTTCAGCAAGAAGAGCATTGGTCTGAGGGTGGTATGGAGTGGCTACTCGATGGTCAATGCTGAACTCGCTAACAAGGGACTTTACCTTGTCGTTGATGAAATGAGACCCCCCCATCAGATATCAACACTCGAGGTACCCCGAATCGTGAAATGACGTTCTTCCTCAAAAATCTGCATACACTCCTAGCATCCGCGGTTCGGGCGAGGATGGCCTCAACCCAACGACTCACATAATCAATGGCCAACAAAATGTACTCGAATCCCTGAATCTTAGGGAATGGATCCATGAAATCGATGCCTCATGCGTAAAAAGCCTCACAGAAATGAATTGGTTGCATCGGCATCATATCAGACTGTCCACAAGTGCCCATCCTCTGACAGTCAGTACACATCTTCACGAATTCATCAGAATCCTAGAAGAGAGCAGGCCACCATAGGCCGGATTGGAGCACTTTCTGTGTCGTTCTCCTCCTAGAGTCATGTCCTCCTACATCCAGCTTGTGGCAGTACGCGAGGATGTTATGGTGCTCCTCCTGAGGAATACACCGTCGCCAGACACTATCCCCTCCTTCATGGTAAAGGATGGGATCCTCCCAATGGTAAGATTTGGCCTTCTCTAGGAAGGTCTCAAGTCTCTGCCTGAACCAACCTTGTGGAACTTTCTTGGCAACAAGATAGTTCACAACGTCAGCATGCCACGGGAGCGAGGAGATAGCAAGGATCGCCTCATCTGGGAAGATATCACATATAGGATCAATCTGCTCAGAATCCTCAAGATGCTCTAATCGGAAGAGATGATCCGCCGCCACATTCTTGACTCCAGGATTATCCTTAATCTCAATATCAAACTCCTGGAGTAGAAAGATCCATCTAGTGAGTCTCACTTTGGCATCCTTCTTTGCCACGAGGTACTTGATGGAGGTATGATCTGTAAAAATGATCACTCTAGATCCAATGATGTACGATTTGAACTTATCTAGGGCAAAGACTACGGCTAGCATCTCCTTTGCAGTGACAGTGTAGTTCCGTTGTACGACTAGCGTAGTGAATGGAAAATGATATTCCATCCCTCCTCTGTCCCATCATGGCCCCTATGGCAAAATCAGAGGCATCCGTCATGATCTCGAATGGGAGAGACCAATCAGGCGGCTAGAGGACAGGAGTCTCAACAACTAGACTCTTGAGAGTCTCAAATAACGCACGATCATCAACTATGAACTCGGTGTCTTTGGTCAGCAAATCAGTCAACGACCGGGTAATCCTGCTGAAATCATGAATGAATCGTCGGTAGAAACTGCCGTGCCCCAGAAATGACCGTAATTGTCACAGATTGGATGATGGATTGAGTTTTCTAATGATATCCACCTTGGCCGGATCCACCTCCGTGCCCCTGTTGGAGATGATATGGCCAAGCACCGTCCCCTGAGTCACCATGAAGTGACTCTTCTCCCAAGATAACACAAGGTTTACCTTGATGCATCGCTGAAGGATGCGGTCTAGGCACTCAATACAAGCATCGAACCCATCGCCGTAGATCGAAAAGTCTTCCATGAAGACCTCCAAGCACTCACCCACCATGTCCGAAAAGATGGACAACATGCACCTCTCGAATGTCACCGGAGCATTGCATATAGACCAAAGGGCATGCGTCTGAAAGCATACGTCCCAAAAGGACAGGTGAATGTGGTCTTGTCCTGGTCCTCTGGCGCAATCGCCACCTGATTGTATCCGGAGTACCTATCAAGAAAGCAATAATGACTCTTCCCAGCTAGCCTCTCTATAATCTGATCAATAAAAGGCAACAGGAAATGATCCTTCTTGGTGGCCTGATTCAATCTTCTGTAGTCCACACAGACCCTCTAAGAAGTGGGTACCTGGGTAGCGATATCCTCTCCAGACTCACTCACAACTGTAGTGATGTCCGTCTTCTTGGGCACCACATGTAATGGACTAAGCCACTTGGAGTCGGAGATGGGGTAAATAAAATCTGCGCTCCACCATTTCGAGATTTCCTTCATGACAACCTCTCGAAGATTCGGTTTCAGCCGCCACTGGAACTCACTCGACGGCTTCGCGTCCTCTTCGAGGTAGATATGGTGGGAGCACAGAGCCAGACTTATCCCCTGGATATCGGCTACGCTCCATCCTATCGCCTTGCGGTTCTTTTCAAGAACCTCCATCAAACGATATTCTTGCTCTCCAGACAAATTTGCTGAGATAATGACTGGGTGCATCTCATGTTCGCCTGTAAGTAACCTATACATCAACGACTGCGGTAAGGTCTTCCGCTCTGGACAACTGGGAGCTGGCGGATCTGATCTCTGAAAGGTCTGTGTGAACGCAACCAAATCCGTGTGGGAGAACTCTCGCTGAATCTGAAGATCTCGTGAAGACTGCTCTGCTGGTGTCTCTGTACTCTGAATCGGCTCGGTCTCCACCCTAGCTGCTGGCTCTGTGGAAATCAGACACGGAATCATATCATCGAACTCTGCCCAATCAATGTCTGATTCCAAGGGATCTGAATCTGAATCAAACAAAAAATCAGCTGCCTGATGAGTCCACATTTCATCATCTTTATTCTATCATTTTGGCCTCAAAAACCCTAGCAAATGCCTATAAATAGCATTAATTCATGCATTTTAGCATTCATGCATATATGTGTAAATATTGTATAAAATGTGGTTTTTAAAGCCAAAGAAAAGAAAAGAAAAAGAATAAAATATTGTAAATATTTTATGACCCGAAATCCCGAGACCTAGGTATCTCGATGAATAGGTCGACAAGGAATAAAGTAGGGGGAGATAAGGGTTAAATGCCTATTCATTTTTATCCATTATTTATTCATTTTGGGACCTATTTTTGGTTCCACTTTTTACACATCAAATAAAGAAACTTTGTACACGAAAGTTGTAGATAATTAAATAAAGAAAAATACAAAATTAATTTCACAGAAAAAGAATGTACAGATAAAAAGTTATGGTCTAAATAAAAATCCAGAATCCCAACTTCCCAGACCTGTATCTCACAAATGAAAATCCAAATGCAGCAAACTCACCTTTAATTGTATATAGAATAAAATAATCTATTTAGTGGCGGTGGTTTTGCATTTGGCAGAGCTACGGTTTGAAAGTTGAGTTTTGGACCCTCATTGTATACTTGCACATCTTACAATATCCAATTTATTCTTTATTCATTATTTTTATAATTTTATATTTTTATAATTTTATGAATGTTATTTATAATAATTATGTACATTAAACCGGAATAAAAACCCAAATAAAACTCAAAATAAAAATATGTGTATATAAAATACACAGGTATTACACCTATATACATACCTATACAGTACCTACTTATATTTTATTAAATATACAAAACATATCAGAAAAAAATATATTTATGTGTATAAAAGTATTTTATGATTTTATAAAATACTAAATAAAAATAATAAAATTAAAATTCACAAAATAAAAATAAAAGAATAAAATATGTAGATATTATACCTATATAGGCTATAATAAGTAACTTGTAAAAATAAATCTCATAAAAATAATTAAAATTCATAATAAAATAATTTATAAATTTATAAACATTTTTTATTTAATAACCTAAATATAATAATGTCATTTAGCATTTTTAAATCATTTTCTAAACCTTTTTCCAGGGGGTTTTTCTGGTTGGTCCACGTGGACCAACCAGATGGTTTGGACAGTTGACCCCGGTCAACTGTCTGACCCGCCCCCTGTGCCTCTTGTCAGTTGTGTCTTGTCTCTTCTTCTCGCCTTTTTCTAGGATTGACCTTGCATCAAATCATGTCGATGCTTTCTGAGTTTTTGCTCTTCGATTAGTGGTGATTCACGCCCAAGGGATTTCTGGGGTTGTGGACCGCTGATCGAGGCGTTTGATCCTCGTCCTTCACGCCACTTGACCACCATTCAAAACCAAACCCGTCGTCCCCCTTTGACCTTCGATCCTTCTTCCGCCAAATTCACCCGTAAACCCCTAGCCCATTGCGTTCCTGGTGACAGCAGGAGGCGATTCGAGCCTGGGTTCACGATATTTGGTGTTGAATCGAAGAGATCCAGCCCCTCGCCGGAGCTCCGCCGCGAGCTCATCCCGTCATCTCTGGTGAGCCTCACCCCCTTCTCTTTCCCTTTTCTTGTAGCCTTAGCTTAGTATAGATCACGTAGTAGCAGTTTAGCTTTTCTTTGCGTTAATCGCCATGAATCCTCGATCAAAGACCACGGCGGAGCTTAGCTCCGCCTCCACTTTCCGGCCACCTCCATCATTGATAACCGCCAAGATCACCTCCATCTTCTTCCTTGTCGCTCCGTCATCACACACCACCCTTCCATCCACCTTGATCTTGCCTAGATCGAGCAATCACAGCTCCCCTCTCCGCCGCTCGCCGGAGCTCCTCATCCGAGCCACCTTTCGCCTCCATCGCACCATCAGAAGACACCTGTAGCTTTGCCTCGATTTTGCGCGACTAACTCTGCAGGTCAGAGCCAAGGAGAAGGCTCCATCGAGCCTCAAAGTCCCCAGGAGTAGCCGCCTAGGTCACTTCCGCCGTCCGACCGCTTCAAGCCGTCTCAGCTTCGCCTGAGAGCCTCATTCGACGCGGAAGGGCCCCAGGATCGTTTTGCCCTTGATCCTAGGGCCGGAGAGGCCGTGTGTCGGCCGTATTCCCCTGCCAAAGCTCGCCGGGGAGAGAGTTCTTCGTGAACCTCTCACCACCGTTGGATCAGGAGCACCCTCCAGGACACACAGGAGCGGTCAGATCTTCAAGCGCCTTCCACCGTCGGATCTCGCCGCGGGATCTAATCTTGGACGTCCGTGCGAAGCACCGTCGGGCCACCTGCTCACGCCACGTGGATAAGTGGAGCTCCCTCGGTCGCACGATCAGCATTTTGGGTATTTTGCACTTTTAACCCAAGAGTTTTTTGTATTCAACTGCTAGTCCTAAAACTATATTTTCCAGTTAAAAAGTTTTGTAATATTTGCAAGTAGGCCCAGTAGCTTTCTATATTTGCACTTCAGTCCTCGGCCACGTCACCTCACGTGACTAGGCAACATGCTTTTTGGGTATTTTGCACTTTCGGTCTTAAACTTTCATGTATTTGCAGTTATACCCCTGTGCATTGTGATTTAAATATATTTTGGATTAATTGCACTTTTGCCCTGCCTGTTTTTTGTATTTGCAAGCATGCCCCTGTGAACAACAAATCACGTGCTTCGTGCGTGTAATTTGGTGATATTTGCACTTAAGCCCCCGGATGTTTCTCGAATTGCATTTATACCCCTGCCGGGCTTAGGATTTTTGTATGTTTGATCTATTTATTGCACGCAACATTTAAGTGCCAAAAATTCCACAAAAATTAACTTAATCTCCTGTTAACTTGCACTTACACGCCATATTTTTAGTTTTTATTTTGTTGCTTTTTTATATTTATTAAAAATAAAAAACCTATCATTTCAGTATTGTCTAGCTTAGAAAATACCAAAAAATAGTAAAATACCTAGAAAAATTCCAAAAAAATTACCTACTGTGTATTTTAACCTATTTTAGTGTCAGTCCAAAAATCACTAAAAATTGCAAAAGAAAAACCTTAAAAATTTGAAACTTAAAAACTTCAAAAAAAATCTTAAAAATTATATTATAATTCCAAAAATTGCAAACTCAGTTCTTGTAGGTTCTATATTTTATTATCTTTATTTAAAAATTAGTTTGGGAAAATTTTGTGTCTGTTTGATTGTTTTAATTCCCATTTTACCCCCAGCCAGTAGCTAATTCCCTGTTTTCCTTTATTTTGCTATTTAAAAATACCAAAAACATTCTGAAAAATATCCAAAAATCACAAAAATAGTAAAAATCATAAAAATACCAAAAAGATTTCATTTTGAATGTTTTGGCTATTTTTGCATATTTTTATAAATATTGTAGCACCTCTTTCATTACCTTGTTTATATATTCCAATATTGAAAAAGAATATTTAAAATATAAAAAGAAAATATAAAATCAGAAAATTAAAAATCAAAATAGAAAATTTTAAAAAAATTATTAGAAAAATTAAAATAAAAAAATTAAAAACCCACAAAAAAATATTCAGATTGGCTAAGTAGTTTATTAGACCTAGGAGTTGAATTTATGTCTCTACTCTACACCTTTGTTTCCTGTGTTCGACCCCTACTTACTTGCCATTGTACATTTTTAGTAGGGAATAATAAATTTTAATCATTGCTCTTGATTGCCTGATTGATTGTGTGGGTTAATTGTTGACGAACGGGAAGGCTTGAGTAGTCGCATCAGCGACAATGAGTCTGATTTGTCAGACCACTATTTAGCGGCTCTCGTATTCTCGTTTTTCAAATGGCGTCGTTGCCAGGGAGCATCGGCTTGTAGAGTACATTTGTGTCTTTTATCTGCTTAGCCATTTTTGATTATATGTTTCTATTGCATAATTTGGTTTGAACTGTCTGACATCCCTTTCTTGTTTTCTTGCGAGGGACCACTGACCGAGGAGGATCGCCTAGGGGATCCTACACATCCTTGGGAGGAGGAGCCGACTATTCTACCTAGCCGGTAGGAGAGAGCAGGAGAGCTTGAGAGAGAGAGATAGTTAGTTTTTTTATTTTTGGTAAGAGAGAGTCATTTAAATTGTAATAATACAGGACTTGGACACTCAGACACTCAGGCCCAATTTCCAAGTGTTTGTTCACTTAGGGGCTCACCGCGGTTTTCTTCGCATTTCTCGACTGTCATTTGTCGGTTTTGTTTTCCTTTTTCCTTTCTTTTGTGGAATGAGCCCTTAGATTTTAGGGATTGCTTGATCGATTAGATTAGGTCCAAACACCCTAATAACCATTGCATGTACCTATAGTGCGTATTTGGACTTAGTTTAATTAAACAGTTAAATCATCTTCTTAGATCCGTCGCGCCGCGGGCTCACCCCATCAAGCGCTACTCCTGAACTCGATTTGTCAAGAAGAGGAGGGATGGGTCTAGACCGGACTCTTTGGATCAAGGATTGGTGATTAACTTGTGGTTCTTCACGCTAGCAATTGCCTGCTTAGGACGATTTCCTTGTGCATATCGGCATGTAGTATAGGTTTATAAATTCCTGTTTTGCATCCCGCATGGAGAGAGCTGGGAGTCACTGTAAGTCTTATATCTTTGCATTCATCATTTAGGCACTAAGGTGAGATTTCCATCTTAGTACCACTTGCATTGGCTTTTCCGACTCTTCTCCCCCTCTATTTTTGGATCAAATAGGAATCAAGAAAAAACTAAAAACGTTAGGCGCTTGTTTGAATTTACTCAAAAGAAGCGATAACACAAAAAAATTAAAAAAGGGACTGCTAAGAAAACTTTGACCTAAATAAAATTGGTAATTGGACTCATTGATTGGGGAGAGTCACACCCTCATTTGTATTCAGGTTGCATGGGAAGGTCTCCTTCCAAGTGAGCGGAGTGCTTTGTAAGGATTAGAGCCCAAAACCTAGTCTATGGCTGCCATGTGTATCGCCTGGATTTCCGAAGTATTGGCGCTTCTATCGTACGTGGACGAGTAGGGCTTGGTCAACATTGGTGACTCTCTATTGTGCAGAGCATCGACCTTATCCGAAGTATCGAGCCTAGGCCACACCTTCACGGGGGTGTCTGTCTCATCGTCTTGCGTCCGAGTAGGTTCTCGCACGCTCACAGGTGATTCTGTTGCGAGCGAGTTCCGGAGTATTGGTTTCACCTATTGGCTTCCTTTCTCTATTTCTTTGGATGAGTAGGGATCCAGGAAGGGTTACAAGGACCTCAAAAAGTGCAGACTATAGGTTATACAGGAGGAGGACAAGTACGGGATACTCTTCCGGCAGTACTCTCTCTCCTATAGGCGTAGCACTCTAAGGACTCGTTAAAAGATAAATACCTGAATTCATCTAAAAACTACAAAGATAATAGTCGAACCCTTACGGCTTCACGTGTTGAGTTGGTGAATCCCCTTGCTTTGTGTTTGATTGCTAGTTGGATTAAGGTCAAGATCAAAAACACCGCGCCTTTGCGCCATTTTTGCTCTCCTTCCATTTGACCCTTGCTCATTGTGAGCCTTCTACTATTTTACAATCCTTTTATTTCTTGTTCACCCTCGTGCTCTTCATCCATCATCTTCCCCTCTGACCTTCTCAAGATGTCATCACACGGATGGTTCAGTCGGGACCTCGTCGACGCCCACATCGATTCCGTATCGGCAACATCTTTCATAAAGAGGGGTGATCTCCAAGAAGTCAGTTCGGATCTCGCGAATGTCTCCTTGGACTCCCCTATTCTCGCTTCTTTCAAAACTTGCCTGTCACCAATAAATCCACTGTTCGGGATGGACTCGCAACCCGAATTAGCTCTTGCCCTTCAAATAAACCGGGATTACTCTTGTCCCCGAAATAACCACTTGTGGATGGAGATCGATTTCAGTCAATATCCTATGCTCCGTTCACAACATTCTGGGATTGACCTTAATTCCAGATTCATCTCGACAACGGGTGCTCAAGAAGATACTGATCAGGGATTGCTTCGTCATGAAGATTCATCACCCGATCACGAGCCGGAAATTCAAGTTCATTCTGAGTTGGCAGGAGGAAGAGGAAAGGGACCACAACCCCCACCTGAGCCTGAAGTCAATCCGGGGGAGGGACAATATACCACGCAAAACGAAGTTAACAGTCAGCTACTGGCTTCCATTCAAGCCATCCAGCAGCAGTTGAATAATCAAGCCCTGGCCCATACCGCCTTCCAAGATATGCTGAACGATTTGAGGAGGAGGGCCGATGCAAGAGACGATCGGAGGGAGAATGATCCGAACCAAGAGCGTGATTTTGAAGAAGTCAAAGATGAGTTCTCAGTGGGAAGACCAGAATTCGACGCAGCGGAAGCAGATCCACCGCAGCCCAAGCCTACGCTCAAGGAAACATACAACCCAAGAGCGGGACACATCACTGAGTGGATTCAGGTTCCACGTATGCATGCCCACTTCGAGATGAAACCGCAATTTCTGTGCCTACTTCCCACATTCCACGGGAATACCACTGAGGAACCATATATCTTTCTCAAGAAGTTTAGCCGCATCTGTGCCACTGCTCACTACCCTGGCATTCCTCTGGGGGTAGTCAAGATGACCGCCTTTCCCTTCAGCCTTCAAGACAAGGCCCTATATTGGGTCGACCATCTGGGAAAGGTCGTTGTAACACCCTAACCCCAAACATAGTACCACATGGAAAACTCACAAAGTGTGGGTGTGGTATATAAGTGGTGGGGATTACTACTTGACAACTTGGGCTTAAGCATTTTGGGTGGTTGCCAACGGACCCATTTGGGCCTGAACCCAACAAGTTGTCAGGGCCAGTTTTCCTCGATAACGGACCGGGGACCTAAGCCCGGGACGTTACAAATGGTATCAGAGCCAAATTCTCTCTGATAGTGGAAAGGGCTACCCGAGAGGTGGAGCCGCCCCTACAAAGAGGTTGGAGGAAATGGCTACCCGGAGCGTGCAGCCGTCACTATCACTGGGAATAAGTGATGGGCCATGTCGCAACGAGGACGTTGCGAATATAAGTGGGGGAGGTTGTAACACCCTAACCCCAAACATAGTACCACACGGAAAACTCACAAAGTGTGGGTGTGGTATATAAGTGGTGGGGATTATTACTTGACAACTTGGGCTTAAGCATTTTGGGTGGTTGCCAACGGACCCATTTGGGCCTGAACCCAACAAGTTGTCAGGGCCAGTTCCCTTAGTCGTAGACCTCATTCAAGTGAATCCCGTCCTCAGCTTAAAGCATGGGATCTTCTTGCAGCTTTCAGTGATTGGCATCCATTTCAGAGTAGTCGAGAGACTGTCATAGTTCCATCCCCTTCTTGTCCAGAGTTAGTTGAGCGAATCATCCAAGGGCAACAGGAAGACCTGAGTATGCAGAGACTCCAGGAGAAGGCTATCGCAGGAACCTTAGTTGGCTTTTCTTATCAAGATGGTGTACTACGAACTGGGAATAAGTGATGGACCATGTCACAACGAGGACGTTGCGAATATAAGTGGGGGAGGTTGTAATACCCCAAAAATAAAAGTCTCATACCGTGGAAACACAAAATTCCCGGGTGGGATAAATAGTGAGGAGCTTACTACCTACCAACCCGGCTTAAGCATTTTGGGGGTGGTTAATCGGGTCCGTATGGGCCCGATCTCAAGAGGTTGTTAGGGCCAGTAATGCTCCGTTAACGGACCGGGGACCTAAGCCCGGGACGTTACAAATGGTATCAGAGCCAAATTCTCTCTGATAGTGGAAAGGGCTACCCGAGAGGTGGAGCCGCCCCTACAAAGAGGTTGGAGGAAATGGCTACCCGGAGCGTGCAGCCGTCACTATCACTGGGAATAAGTGATGGGCCATGTCACAACGAGGACGTTGCGAATATAAGTGGGGGAGGTTGTAACACCCTAACCCCAAACATAGTACCACATGGAAAACTCACAAAGTGTGGGTGTGGTATATAAGTGGTGGGGATTACTACTTGACAACTTGGGCTTAAGCATTTTGGGTGGTTGCCAACGGACCCATTTGGGCCTGAACCCAACAAGTTGTCAGGGCCAGTTTTCCTCGATAACGGACCGGGGACCTAAGCCCGGGACGTTACAGTCGTCATGACATGGGAGGATCTAAAGTCTGCATTTCTCCATAAATTCTATCCTCTTGGGCGATTGAATCAGATGCGTGCCCATATCTCCAGTTTCTGCCAGCAGCCACACGAGACTATCCATGAAGTGTAGGAGAGATTCAAGGACCTGCAAGAAAAGTGCCCCCACCATGAAATCCCAAAGACTAGTCTCGTGCAACATTTCTTTGGGGGGATGTCACTTGAGAGCTAAAAGCTTGTAGACGCCGCTTGCGGCGGTTCGCATTTCAACAAGGACGAGCATGTGGTATGGAACGTCTTCGAGGAGATGGATGAAGGAGAAGCTGCCCAATCCTCGTCCAGAGCATACATGAAGGTACCAACTGCCATCAGCAAGCCAGTAAACATGGCTTCTCACGCCGAGGATAAGGATGAGAGCTCCAACCTGAGCATCATTGGGAGCCACCTGTCTAAGGTGGACATCATTGAGAAGAGGTCGCAGGACCTCGAAAAATTATCGATCATTGAGAAGAGGACCCAGGGTCTGGAAAAGCTCGACTAGATATCCCAACAGCTGGAGCAGCTCGTTCGTGCATTGAATGCAAACATGTGCAACGTTGTGTCTACTTCTACTGAGCCGAATGCTGAGAAGAAGGAGCCTACAATGCAGCCGAACCCTCAGCCGACTCCACCGCAGTCCCATCCTATTCAGCACGTGTATTACGTGCAGGTTCCGGAGCAGCTCCCGCAGCCCCAGACACAGATGGTTGTACATCAACCTGAGCCCCAGCCAGTCTACTCTGAGCAGTTCTCTCCACCCCTGCCACTGATTCAGGAGATCAATGGTGTATGGAACAATGAAGCGCAGCTGACCCGTCCTCAAGGACACTCTCAAGGTCAGAACATGGGCAACAGGCCCTATCATCAGCAGCCGTAGGGTGGGAGACCCTTCCAGCCCTCCTACCAATACTAGCCTCCTGCTCACGGAAACACCTGGAGGCAGAATTACCAGCACGGTCCTCAGCAGTCCGTATATCGCGGATAGGGATATCATCAGCAGCCGGTTGCTCAATACAATCAACAGAATGCGCAATATTCCTCCAACCCTCCTCCCCATCAATTTTCTCAAGGTTATCAGTCGCAATCTCAGCCGCCATATCAGCACTCTAAGCCCCAGCAGGGGGACTCCTCTGAGATTGTACCGGTTAATCCGACCCTGGCCTTTTTAGAACAATTAATGAAGAACATGGCTGAGATGACCCAGAAGATCGACGACCTGACGGCAGCTAAGACCGTCATACCAGCTCAGGTCGAAGCCAATCCGAATAACTTCCGACGCAAGGAGCAGATAGCCGGCAGTGTCCAACCCGAATCATGTGAATTAAATTGTTTTTTATCTAATGTTGTTACTCTCAAGAGCGGTAGGACACTCCAGCCATCGGCGACGGCAAAGGGAAAGCATCTTGCATCTGACGGGGAATCGTCAGTCCAGCCAACACCAGGGCCAAGCAGCATTTTGGGAGCAGCACCAGCATCCAGAAAATCACAAAAAATAAAGAAAATGACAAAACACAAAAAGATAGCAGCAACCTCGGTGGAGATCGTCCAGTATTGGAGATGCTTGCACCTGCCTCACAGCCAGTTCCTGACAGGAGAAGCATTGCACCTGCAGTGAGTCCAACACCAGCACCAGAAGCCGAACCTGCCATTTTTGGTCCACAAATTGTAGATGAACCTATTCCTTTTTGCCATCTACCTGTACATGACAGTATGGACACTCTTTTGAAAAAAATTGATGAAGATGTTGTAAATATTCCTTTTCATGGAGAAATGAAAAAGCACAAAAAATGAAAATTTTGAAAAATGCTTTGTCTGATCCGGCCATTATAGAAATCATCCAGAATTTGGTGCTGAATATGCCATTAATGAAAGCTCTTGAGTACGTGCCAGTCGTGAAGAAAGGATTGAAAGAGGCATGTACAACCAAGCACCGACCTCATCCTCACAACTCCACAAGCAAGGGTGGCAAATCCGAAAAGCATATCCTCACGATGGCCACCGTCAATGCCATCAGCAACCTCCCGGATAAAAAGCCAGATATGAGAGCACCACTTGTGCGATGTCAGATGTTCAACCAGGAATTTGAACGGACACTTCTCGACAGCGGGTCGTCCGTCAATCTGATGCCAGCTTCGCTACTCACGGAATTCAGGCTAGGACCGCTCAAGCCTACAAAGATGATTCTGCAGTTCGCAAACAAGTCAGTCAAGCGGCCCAGGGGCCTGTTGGAGGACGTGATTGTCACGGTTCAGGGAAAGTCATTCCCGGCCGATTTTGTGGTCCTAGATATGGACGTCCCCTCTCCATTACTCCTTACCCCAATCATACTTGGAAGACCATTTCTGCGGACATCTAACGCAGTAGTGAATTATGGGACGGGAGAGATTACTTTTGGTGCTGGAAATGAGACAATCAGAATAGAGACCCTGACTGAGGGTACACCAGCCAAACAGACATCTACATCATGTGTAAGGGTGACCGAGCATGCTGACGACTGCGACTTTCTAGCAGAAATTCAAGATACCAACTTATTACAATGAGATCCATGAACTCCTCTGTTCTGAGGAGGAAGTGGAGTCTGCAGTCAAATTTCCCCTTATCGATCAAGATGAGGAACTCGCTGAGACTGCAGTGGGAGTGATGAGCCTTCAAGACCAAGAGCAAATTTTTGAGGAATCTTTGAATGAACAGGGCATCATCGAAGAATTCTGTCAGGATTTGAGAGAAGAGGCGGAACCGAGTATGGTGGACATCGAACAGTTGAAAGAATCACCACTTACACTAATAGCTAAGGTCACTTCCGAAGCAGCTCAGACCCCGCCAGAGCTGAAACCCTTACCCTCCAACATGAAGTATGCCTTCCTTGCGGGAGAACCAAACATGTACTCGGTCATCATCAATGCACATCTGACCGAAGACTAAGAATCTCGTCTGATGGAGATTCTTGAACGCAACGGCAAGGCGATAGGCTGGCGAACATCCGATCTCCATGGGATCAATCCGTCATTGTGCTCGCACTGTATCTTTCTGGAAGAAGATTGCAGGCCCTCTCGAGAACTACAGAGAAGATTAAATCCTAATCTGTAGGAGGTCGTTATGAAAGAGATCCAGAAGTAATGTGATGCGTGATTTATCTATCACATCTCCGACAGCAAATGGGTGAGCCCTCTGCATGTTGTGCCCAAGAAATCAGGGATCACTATTGTAAAGAATGACAAAGGAGAGGATATCGCTACCAGAGTATCCACTTCTTGGCAAGTGTGCATGGACTACAGAAGACTTAATCTCGCTACCAAGAAGGACCACTTTCCTTTACCCGTCATCGACCAGATCTTGGCGAGATTGGCCGCGAAGGAATAGTTCTGCTTCTTGGATGGCTACTCGGGGTATAATCAAGTTGCTATTGCTCCTGAAGATCAAGGGAAGACCACGTTCACCTGTCCTTTTGGCACATATGCCTTCAGACGGATGCCGTTCAGGCTGTGCAATGCCCCAGCCACATTTTAGAGGTATATGCTGGCAGTTTTTGCCGATATGGTGGGCAACTTTCTCGAGGTCTTTATGGACGATTTTTCGGTCTACAGGGATTCATTTGACCAATGTTTGGATTATTTAGACCGAGTCTTACGGAGGTGCTGCGAAGTCAACCTTGTGCTCTCGTGGGAGAAGAGCAACTTCATGGTGACCGAAGGAATTGTGCTGGGCCACATGGTTTCTAAACGTGGTATGGAGGTTGACCCAGCCAAGGTGGACGTGATTTCCAAACTTGAGCCACCTACAAACATCAAGCAAGTCCGGTCATTCTTGGGCCATGTCGGTTTTTACCGACGATTCATCAAAGATTTCAGTAAACTGGCCAGACCGTTGACTGAGTTGCTCGGCAAGGATAATGAATTCATTGTAGATGACCGTGTGCTCCTTGACTTTAATCTGTTGAAAGAACTTATCATGCAGGCCCCTGTCTTACAGCCACCGATTTGGACTCAGCCTTTCGAGATCATGACTGACGCGTCAGATTATGCCATCGGAGCTGTACTGGGACAGAGGAAAGATAATGTACCATTTGCGATTCACTACGCTATCCGAACGCTCGATGAAGCCTAGAGAAACTACACTGTCACTGAAAAGGAGCTGCTAGCGGTAGTCTTTGCCTTGGAAAAGTTCAGATCATACCTCCTTGGGTCTAAAGTAATCATTTACACTGATCATTCAGCCATTCGGTATTTACAGCAGAAGAAGGACGCTAAACCACGTCTCATTCGGTGGATCCTTCTCCTCCAGGAATTTGACATGGAAATCAAAGATAAACCTGGGGTAAAGAATGTAGTGGCCGATCATCTGTCAATGCTTCCTGAGCCGGAATCTCCTGAGCTAAACCTACAGCCAATCACGGAGACCTTTCCAGATGAGGCAATTCTGTATGTCACCTCACTTCCTTGGTATGCAGACAATGTAAACTATCTTGTGACCAAGAAAATCCCACAGGACTGGCCTAAGTTGAAAATAGACAGATTCTTGTCTAAAATCCATTTCTACCAGTGGGAAGATCCGTATTTGTTTCGTGAGGGAGCAGATTGTATCTGGAGAAGGTGCATTCCTCAGGAGGAAGTTCCAAGTGTCCTCGCTTTATGTCATGACCAAGACTCTGGATGACATCATTCAGGCAAACGAACGGCAACAAAAGTTCTTCAAAGTGGCCTCTGGTGGCCTTCATTATTCAAAGATGCAGATGAGTATGTCAAATGCTGCACTGACTGCCAGAAGATGGGCGGAACCATAGGAATGAGAGACACGATGCCTCTGAAATACATTCAGATCTTAGACATCTTTGACGCATGAGGCATCGACTTTATGGGCCAGTTTCCCAACAATCAGGGTTATGAATATATTCTGCTTGCTGTCGATTATGTAAGTCGATGGGTGGAGGCTATTCCTGCCCGAACCGCCGACAGTAGGACTGTCTGTCGATTCTTGAGAGATCACATCATCGCACGGTTCAGGATTCCCAAGATTCTCATATCTGACGGGGGTAGTCATTTCATAAACAGAGAGGTGAAGAAGTTGACCCAAGAATTCTACATTGAACATCGTGTTGCCCTACCACCCGCAGTCCAATGGCTTAGCTGAATGTTCAAACATGGAGATCAAGACAATCTTACAGAAGCTTGTGCGTCCGGATCGCAAGAACTAGTCTCAGCTGCTCGATTCCGTTCTTTGGGCTTATAGAACAACGTACAAGTCACCCTTGGGAATGTCTCCCTACCGCCTTGTATATGGCAAGCCATGTCATCTGCCCGTTGAACTTATTCACAAATCTTTATGGGCCATTAACATCTGTAATTTGGACTCCAAGCAAGCAGGAAAGAACAGGAAACTGGATCTGAACAGATTACTGGAATTCAGAGACTATGCATATGACAATAGCCTGATGTACAAGGAGAAGGTCAAAACATGGCATGACAAGCATATCTGCCGCAAGTCCTTCGATCCAGGTCAGAAGGTGTGGTTGTTTGATGCGAAATTGAAGATCTTTCCAGGCAAATTGAAGAGTAAATGGACCGGTCCATTCATGGTTAGGCAGGTGCGTGACAACGGAAGTGTATTGATATCCAATCTGTCACCTGACGAACAACCATTTGTGGTCAATGGACAGTTTCTGAAGCCATACCTTGAACATGATACATTCATGGCTATCGTTGATTCGATTCAAGTAATCTATGAGGATGAGCGGAATATCTCCAAAGAGGCAGAGGAAGTCCAAGCACAGCAAAGCATTTTTGAATGAGTTTTCTTCTTTTCTTCTTTTCAATTTCTTTTATCCTCTTCTACCGAATTGATGCCATCCCTTTCATCATTGCTACACTTAGGATGTACTCTATCCTAAGTATAGGGGGGATGCACATCCCGAGTTGTTCATACCCAATTTCATCTCTTTTCTTCTTTTCTTCTTTTCCTTTCCTATCTTCTGTATCTATCCAAAAAGTGTCGCCCCTTGTAGACAGTCCTCTATACTTAGGACGTACTTTGTCCTAAGTATAGGGGGTGTACACCCTGAGTTTCTTCTACTCTTTTCGATCCCCTCCATTGTCTCTTCTTCTTATCTATACTTAGGGATATCTTACCCTAAGTATAGGGGGAGACAATCTGAGTACGATCTATTCATTCCCACCCTTGACCCTCCCTGCTTTGTGTACAGTCTGCTATATTTAGGATTATTTGATCCTAAGTATAGGGGGGACGGTCAACTTCTTATTGGTTCATTCATTAGTTATTTATTCTTTAGACTTACCTATACTTAGTACGAGTTATGTCTTCTCTTTTCTCTCTGATCTATGAGGACATAGCTCAACCTAAGTATATGGGGGTCGTATATACTATGTATATACTTTAGCCATAACTCGTACTTTCGTATCTTCCTAATAACATAGCTACTCATTCATTAAAATTCATTAAAATCCCTAATAAAAAGATGTTTTGTTCCTTAAATTCTTTTTGTATTTACTGATCAATAAATCAGGTCAAAATGTTTTTTGCAAAATGTTTGAAGAATAGTTTGAAAATCTTCGTGAACATTTATTGAAAACTATTTTGAAAATATTCTGTTACATGTTTTCAACCTTTGTAAAAATGTGTGGTTTGTAAAATTTCTTTTCTTTGTGTGAAATAAAAATGTTTGAAAAATGATTTGCAAATGGTTTGAAAAATGGTTGCAAAAATGCTTTGAAAAACCTATATATATTGTTTTGAAAGCCTTTGCAAAATGATTTTCAAATGTGTGAAGATGTTTGCAAAAATATTTGTAAAAATTATTTTGGACTATAGTTTTCAAAAATTGTGTGAAAAGCTTGTGTCAAATAAGTTTGAGGAATACATACATCTCACCAAAATCCACTATATGTATATATGTATAAAATTGATCACTTACCCTGTAAATTCTAAAATCCACCTCTTGTATATATAAGAAGCACTCCCGTGTACATATTTTCACCTAGCTTTCAGCCAAAATCTTTTTTTTTTCAAAATTCCCAAAAACATTTGCAAAATTAAAATCCAAAAACATTTGAAAGATCTCTTTGAAGAAAAAATGCATATACATCATCATCATGTTTTCAAAAACCCATAAAAGTCCAAAATCTTTGAAAAATTGCATCACAAAAATATTTTCTGCATAGCATTGCATAGCATGAGCATTTTTCGGATTGAGTTTGATAGTTGAACGAGTCTAAATAAAATCCGGAGATTGGAGCTTGATTGGACCTTAAAATCTACCTAATAACAGGAACCTTATAGGAACTGGGTTTGAGGTACTTCAGGTCTAGTTGACTTAATTCTTTGAGGATCACGAGACTTGGTTCAATGGATTCTTGACTGCCTAAGTAGAGTATTTCGGAGCACACGTACGACTCTTGTTGATAATGACCTAACTTGGACACTTGCACCTTTCACATGGCTCAACTCAGTTGGAGTGGTGAGGGGATTGGATTTGCCGGTATGAGACGCACACAAGTGGAAACATTTGTCCTCCTCTAGGGAGGGAAGTGCACCCCAACCCGTCTAGTGATGAGGAAGTCTAAAGACAGGAGAATGTGGGTTGCAATAACGCTTCAAAAGAGGGATAGTCTACTGGCTCAATAGGAAAAATCTCCTTATGTAAATGCTGATGTGAATAGTATTCAAAGAAAAAAAAAAGAAAGTTCAGGCACGTACAAAAATAAAAAGCCTGCAAAGTCTGTACAAATATGTAAAGCCCATAAGCAAGCTTGAGTTCCAAAGTAAAATATGTAAGCCTGTAGCTGGATGACTTGACTACACTGGTCTTGCATCCCAGGATAGGTAGCTATACTGGCTACCATCCATTCTTCTCTTCGTCCCCTCCTCTTGAGCTGGTTGCCACTTGAACTTAGAAGGGAATACCCCGCTCCTTGAGTATGGAGTTATTGGATTGGGAAATCATTGGGTTGTCGTACTGGAGAAGTCAGTTTCTTTACCATTCTAGTTAGGGAGAGCCACCATCACTTACACTGTATGAGTCAGATTCAGAGTCATAAGGGTTTGCGTATGAGTTGAAGTATTTCTGACCTGGCTATTGAGGAGACTTGGGCAGAGTCTTGGGATTTTCAGGGACTATTGGATTTCAAATTCGGTTCTCATTAAGGTTCCGCCCGCACTAAAATTCCAAAGGTCCGACTTAAGCTCCAAACTTTGATTTTGTGAAGACAAGTTTGACAATTAAATTTAGTCCACATTTCTTCCTTTTCTTTTCTTTCTTTTTCTTTTTGCACTTATTGCATAAGTGTTTGCTCGGGACTAGCAAAGGTAAAGTATAGGGGGATGATGAATCCACATTTCATCATCTTTATTCTACCATTTTTGCCTCAAAAACCCTAGCAAATGCTTGTAAATAGCATTAATTCATGCATTTTAGCATTCATGCATATGTGTGTAAATATTGTATAAAATGTGGTTTTTAAAGCCAAAGAAAAGAAAATAAAAAGAATAAAATATTGTAAATGTTTTATGACCTGAAACCTCGAGACCTAGGCATCTCGATGAATAGGTCGACAAGGAATAAAGTAGGGGCAGATAAGGGTTAAATGCCTGTTCATTTTTATCCATTATTTATTCATTTTGGGACCTATTTTTTGTTCCACTTTTTATACATCAAATAAAGAAGCTTTGTACATGAAAGTTGTAGATAATTAAATAAAGAAAAATACAAAATTGATTTCACAGAAAAAGAATGTACAGATAAAAAGTTATGGTCTGAATAAAAATCCAGAATCCCAACTTCCCAGACCTGTATCTCACAAATGAAAACTCCAAATGCATCAAACTCACCTTTAATTGTATATAGAATAAAATAATCTAATTAATGGTGGTGGTTTCGCATTTAGCGGAGCTACGGTTTGAAAGTTGAGTTTTGGACCCTCATTGTATACTTGTACGGCTTACTATATTCAATTTATTCTTTATTCATTATTTTTATAATTTTATATTTTTATAATTTTGTGAATATTATTTGTAATAATTATGTACATTAAAATCGGAATAAAAACCCAAATACAACTCAAAATAAAAATATGTGTATATAAAATACACAGGTATTACACCTATATACATACCTATACATACTTACTTATATTTTATTAGATATACAAAACATATCAGAAAAACAAAACAAAAATATATTTATGTGTATAAAAGTATTTTATTATTTTATAAAATACTAAATAAAAATAATAAAACTAAAATTCACAAAATAAAAATAAAAGAATAAAATATGTAGATATTATACTATATAGGCTATAATAAGTAACTTGTAAAAATAAATCTCATAAAAATAATTAAAATTCATAATAATATAATTTATAAATTTTTAAAATTTTTTATTTAATAAACTAAATATAATAATGTCATTTAGTATTTTTAAATCATTTTCAAAACCTTTTTCCAGGGGGTTTTTCTGGTTAGTCCACGTGGACCAACCAGAGGGTTTGGACAGTTGACCCCGGTCAACTGTCTGACCCGCCCCCTGTGCCTCTTGTCAGTTGCGCTTTGTCTCTTCTTCTCGCCTTTTTCTAGGATTGACCTTGCATAAAATCATGTCGATGCTTTCTGAGTTTTTGCTCCTCGATTAGTGGTGATTCACGCCCAAGGGATTTCTGGGGTTGTGGACCGCTGATCGAGGTGTTTGATCCTCGTCCTTCACGCCACTCGACCACCATTCAAAACCAAACCCGTCGTCCCCCTTTGACCTTCGATCCTTCTTCCGCCAAATTCACTCGTAAACCCCTAGCCCATTGCGTTCCTGGTGACAGCAGGAGGCGATTTGAGCCTGGGTTCACGCTATCTGGTGTTGAATCGAAGAGATCCAGCCCCTCGTTGGAGCTCCGCCGCGAGCTCATCCCGTCGTCTCTGGTGAGCCTCACCCCCTTCTCTTTCCCTTTTCTTTTAGCCTTAGCTTAGTATAGATCAGCGTAGTAGCAGTTTAGCTTTTCTTTGCGTTAATCGTCGTGAATCCTCGATCAAAGACCACGGCGGAGCTTAGCTCCGCCTCCACTTTCCGGCCACCTCCATCATCAATAACCGCCAAGATCACCTCCATCTTCTTACTTGTCGCTCCGTCATCACGCACCACCCTTCCATCCACCTCGATCTTGCCCAGATCGAGCAATCAGAGCTCCCTTCTCCGCCGCTCGCCGGAGCTCCTCGTCCGAGCCACCTTTCGCCTCCATCGCACCGTCAGAAGACATCTGTAGCTTCGCCTGGATTTTGCGCGACCAGGAGTAGCCGCCCAGGTCACTTCCGCCGTCCGACCGCTTCAAGCCGTCTCAGCTTCGCCTGAGAGCCTCATTCGACGCGGAAGGGCCCCAGGATCATTTTGCTCTTGATCCTAGGGCCGGAGAGGCCATGTGTCGGCCGTATTCCCCCGCCAAAGCTCACCGGGGAGAGAGTTCTTCGTGAACCTCTCCCCCACCGTTGGATCAGGAGCACCCTCCAGGACGCACAGGAGCGGTCAGATCTTCAAGCGCCTTCCACCGTCGGATCTCGCCGCGGGATCTAATCTTGGACGTCTGTGCGAAGCACCATCGGGCCACCTGCTCACGCCACGTGGATAAGTGGAGCTCCCTCGGCTGCACGATCAGCATTTTGGGTATTTTGCACTTTAAACACAAGAGTTTTTTGTATTTAACTGCTATTCCTAAAACTTTTTTTTCCAGTTAAAAAGTTTCGTAATATTTGCAAGTACGCCCAGTAGCTTTCTATATTTGCATTTCAGTCCTCGGCCACGTCACCTCACGTGACTGGGCCACGTGCTTTTTGGGTATTTTGCACTTTCGGTCTTAAACTCTCATGTATTTGCAGTTATACCCCTGTGCGTAGTGATTTAAATATAATTTGGATTAATTGCACTTTTGCCCTGCCGGTTTTTAGTATTTGCAAGCATGCCCCTGTGAACGAGAAATCACGTGCTTCGCGTGTGTATTTTGGTGATATTTGCACTTAAGCCCCCGGATGTTTCTAGAATTGCATTTATACCCCTGCCAGGCTTAGGATTTTTGTATGTTTGATCTATTTATTGCACGCATCATTTAAGTGCCAAAAATTCCATAAAAATTAACTTAAGCTCCTGTTAACTTGCACTTGCCATATTTTTAGTTTTTATTTTTGTTGCTTTCTTATATTTATTAAAAATAAAAAACCTATCATTTCAGTACTGTCTAGCTTACAAAATACCAAAAAAATAGTAAAATACCTAGAAAATTCCAAAAAAATTACCTACTGTGTATTTTAACCTATTTTAGTGTTAGTCCAAAAATCACTAAAATTGTAAAAGAAAAACCTTAAAAATTTGAAAAAACTTAAAAATTTCAAAAAAATCTTAAAAATTATAGAAAATTCCAAAAATTGCAAACTCAGTTCCTGTAGGTTCTATATTTTATTATCTTTATTTGGAAATTAGTTTGGGAAAATTTTGTGTCTGTTTGATTGTTTTAATTCCCATTTTACCGCCATCCAGTAGATAATTCCTTGTTTTTCTTTATTTTGCTATTTAAAAATACCAAAAACATTCTGAAAAATACGCAAAAATCACAAAAATAGTAAAATATCTTAAAAATACCAAAAAGATTTCATTTCTGAATTTTTGGCTATTTTTTCATATTTTTATAAATATTGTAGCACCTCTTTCATTACCTTGTTTATATATTCCAATATTGAAAAAAATTATTTAAAATATAAAGAGAAAATATAAAATCAGAAAATTAAAAATCAAAATACAAAATTTAAAAAAAATTATTAAAAAAAATAAAATTTAAAAATTAAAAACCCCCAAAAAAATATTCAGATTGGCTAAGTAGTTTACTAGACCTAGGAGTTGAATTTTTGTCTCTACTCTACACCTTTGTTTCCTGTGTTTGACCCCTACTTGCTTGCCATTGTACATTTTTAGTAGGGAATAATAAATTTTAATCTTTGCTCTTGATTGCCTGAATGATTGTGTGGGTTAATTGTTGACGAACGGGAAGGCTTGAGTAGTCGCATCAGCGACAGTGAGTCTGATTTGTCAGACCACTATTTAGTGGCTCTTGTATTCTCGTTTTTCACTGCCTCGCTATAGGGAACATGGTATGTTTCCTCAAAGGTGTCCTCTGCCAGGAATGCGCTCTCCAAGATCTCCTCTACTGGAATCTGTGCATCAGCGGGGTCTGAATCTGAGAGGATGGCTCATGAAACGGGGTCTGCCCAAACTGCCTCATCGTCTGTGATCACAAAATCACACTCTTGGGGGGCGTCTCGCTCTGCCTTTGTCATCTGCTCTGAATCTGTAAGAGGCTCTGAGCAAGCTGAATCCCGTGCTCTAGTCTCATCGATCGTCTCTATTTGTATACTCTCACCCTCGATGCGAAAGTATATCTTCCTGTTATCATGGTCGGACACTTCCTTGGGTTTGGCCAAGAACGTGCGTCCTAAAATGATGGGGGTATCGGTCACAGACTCAGGGATCTCCATGTCCAACACTACGAAGTCCACGGGGAATTGCAGACCCTGAATTGTGACGACCACATCCTTCAGTAACCCCTTCGGCCTCTTGACAGATCAATCAGCAAACTGAAGGACCGTCCTGCTCTGCCTAAGAGGGCCAAACTCGAAGCGGTCGAGTAAGGCTGCTGGAAGTAGGTTAATTGAAGAACCGCTGTCTAATAGAGTCCGATTGAACCTCTTCTCATGTATGTGACATCTGACATAGGGAGCTCCTGCATCTGGCCTCTTGGCTGGCAGACGGTTCTGGATGGCGAAGCATGTGGCATGAGTGAGCACATGGATCTCTAAGTGGCGGTTCCTCCTCTTCCTGCGAATGGTGGTCCTCTCTCTAAGGTTCCTATGGAAGAGGGGGTTGTGCTCCAAGGCCTCATGTAGAGTCAGCTGTATCTAGAATCGGTCTATCATCTGCTCGCTGAACTCTAGCTGATGGGATTTTTTGGATTTTCTTTTTTAGTCCCCTTAGCCAAGCGGAGTGCTTGGGGAAAGGGGATAGCTGGTCCCTCCTCAGATAGAGGGCTAGGATCGGGTCGCTGCTGTTGTGGCAAGATAGAATCCATACAAACATCTCCAAGCAAAATAGATGAACTCACAAGTGAAGAACCCTTTCCTTTATTTCTAGAATCATCTTGAGATAAGAAACAGACGGAAATACAACAGGAATAGAAATGGTGGCCTCAATACTACCTACGACATCTGGACTCGCGGCATCAGTACCACGCTCTGGCTCAGCATCGAATCTGGTGGAATGACGGCCTTAGTACTATCTGGATCAATGTCCTTGGTGGGATCAACACCATCATCATCATCATAATCACGAGTGACATCAGCATCGCTCTCCTCCTTATGTGCCGGCTATCAAACTCTACTTGCTCATACTTTCTCTTCAGGTTGTTCGGGTTGGGCTCAATCTGTGCAGGAATGGCGGCCTTCCCTCTCATGATCTCTCTCATCTCCTGTCTGGATTCATCCATCTCCCGTCTTCAGGTGGCCTGCTGCTCGGACATAAGGCGGGCTAGATCATCCAAGGCGGGGTTCTCATATGTGGGCCCATGAGAACCTGACGGGTGACCTCTCCGAAACTGAAGCTATTGTGTCTGAGAGTAAGAGGGGTACTGCTGCTGAGAATGAAACTGCTGAGGCTGCTGCTGCTGCTGCCTCCAAGATTGTCCCTACTGATATGGACGAGGACCATGCTACTGGTACTGTTGAGGATGTGGTTGTGGCTGCTGTGGGAACTGGGGCTGCTGGCTGTACTGACCACCCTGAACTGGAGGCTACTGCTGGGAGCCGGTACCTTCGGTCGACCAACGGGATCCGGGATGGTCTCGTCGGATTCCAGGCTGAGGTCGGTCATACCATATCCCGTTGACATCCATCAATGGCTCTTGCTCGTAAGTGGGTGGGGGAAGGACTGCCAGGGGCTGATCCGGTTGGTAGACCACCATCTGTGTGTGCTGAGATGGTGGTGGCTGATAGTACTGCTGCAGCTGTTGGTACGACTCCGCCTGAACATGGCGAACCTATCTGGACTGGTTGGAGTGCTGGGATTAACTACCGTTGCTGCTGGGATGTGCCCGTGACCTGAGATGGGGCTGAGAAGCCGTTTGTGCCTCCTGGAGACACATGATCTGGGTCTTCAGGCCACTCAGTGTCTGTGCCATCTGATCTATCTGAGACATGCCCTAGCACTGCTTCTTCTCAATCAACTCTATCCGGCCCAACTTCTCGCTAATAATCCCCATATCAGCGGTTGTCGACTCTGCCTGCGCTGCGACTGTTGCAGATGTAGAAGGACCGGCCTCAACTCGTGTTATCCTCTGATAGGACATGAATGGTGGGTGGGGCTTTCCTTGAGTGTACAATCGGGTCTGAGACATCACCGTGTAGTTTTCGGCCATCTCCTCATAGATGGCTGTTGAACAGGATTTTTCACAGGTCTAAAGTAATCCACACAAGGCGGGATCACAATGTCGCTGAGGCGACCCGCGAGAAATCCCAATTCAAACAACAATTAACCCACGACTATCAAATAAGGAAATGAAGGTGAATGTGGAGTTAAAATTTATTATAACTCTACAACAAGATGTGTATAGTGCAAGTATGTGTAGAGGTCGAACACATGGAGCAGAAAGGCTAGATCAGGGCAAAATTGCTCAAAAGTGTAATTGTGATCAAGTTGTCTACTTATGCTATTTTTGTGGCTTTTTAATTTTATATTTTTTATTTAATTTTTAATTTTATATTTTTTGTATTTTGATTTTTAATTTACTGAATTTTTTATTTTCCTTTTATATATTTTTTTGTTCTTTTTCAATATTGGAATAAGTAAGCAATATAATAAAAGAGAAGGTAAAAAATTTGTAAAAATATGAAAAAATAGTCAAAAATTCAAAAAAATCTTTTTGGTCTTTTTATAATTTTTTACTATTTTTGTGATTTTTTTGGTATTTTTCCAAGTGTTTTTGGTATTTTAAATGTCAAAATAGAGAAAACAGTGAATAAAATCAAGATCTGAAACTAAAATGGAGAAATAAAATGGAAAACAGTAGCAAAAATTCTCCAAATTAATTTTCAATGAAATATAATGAAACAAAGAAAATTTAGAGATACAGTTTATATTTTTGGGATTTTTTAGAATTTTTAGTATTTTTATAAAGGTTTTTGAGGTTTTGTGATTTTTATGAGTTTTCTTTTGTAATTTGTAATGATTTTGGGCTGGGAGTTAAAACAAACTAAAATAGACAAAATATATTTTTTTGGGATTTTTCTGGAGTGTTTTTATATTTTTAGGGATTTTTTTAATGCAAACAGTGCTGAAAATGGCTATTTTTGATTTTTAATAAATATTAAAATGCAATAATTATGGAAAATAAAAATATGATGTTAAACTACACTATAGCATGAACTTAATATGATTTTTGGTAATTTTTTGGGGTTCTATAGATGCATGCAAAAATTACTAGAAGCATAAAGAAAATACACACTTGCAGGGGCGTTTTTGCAATTAGCTTAAACTGCGAGGGCCTGCGTGAAAAAATACCAAAATTATACAACTGACATAAACACTTTCAGGACCAAATATAAATACTCAAAGTTGTGGGTCCTTCCCTGCAAAATAGCCAAAACCCACACGCATAGCACGCGCCCCAGTCAGGGATATGAATGTAATATGCAAAAGATTGGAGAGTTTTCTTGCAATTTCTCCACAAAATAATGAGCTGCAGTTAAATGATTAAGCACTAAAAACAAATACTCGAAACCCCGGGGGGTCACCTGCAAAAACGCCAAGGCTCGCGCGTGAAGCACGTGAGCCAGGCGAGGGTTAAACTGTATTATTACAACACCTGGGGGATATGATCGCAATTGTCACAGTTGTTTTAAACAGCAAACAAAAGTTTTAAACTAAATACTAAATACAAAAATGGCTGGGGTTGAGTTGCAAATGTTTTTGGGATTTTTGAAAACAAAAAGATTTTTGGCTAAACACTAGGTGAAAATATGTACACGGGAGTGCTTCATATATAAGTGGATTTTAAGAATTTACAAGGGTAAATGGTCAGTTTCATAGATATATATATATTTGGTGGATTTTGGTGAGATGTAAGTATTCCTCAAACTTATTTGACACAAGCTTTTTCACACAATTTTTGAAAACTATAGTCCAAAATAGTTTTTACAAATATTTTACAAACATGTTCACACATTTGAAATCATTTTGCAAAGGTTTTTCAAACAGTATAGATAGATTTTTCAAAATATTTTTGCAACCATTTTTCAAACCATTTGCAAATCATTTTTCAAACTTTTTATTTCACACAAAGAAAATAAATTTTACAATCCAAATAATTTTACAAGGGTTGAAAACATGTAACAAAATGTTTTCCAAATAGTTTTCAATAAATTTTTCACAAAGATTTTCAAACTATTTTTCAAACATTTTGCAAAAAATATTTTCACCTGATTTATTAATCAGTAAATACAAAAAGAATTTGAGGAACAAAACACCTTTTTATTAAGGATTTTAATGAATTTTAAAGAATTATTAGCCATATTATTAGAAGCATACGAAAGTACAAGTTATGGCTAAAGTATATACGTAGTATATACGACCCCCTATACTTAGCTTGAGCTATGTCCTCATAGATCGGAGAGAAAAGAGAAGACATAACTCGTACTGAGTATAGGAAAATCTAAAGAATAAGGAACGAATGAATGAACGAATGAGAAGGTGACCGTCCCCCCTATACTTAGGATCAACTAATCCTAAGTATAGCAGACTGTACACAAAGCAGGGAGGGTCAAGGGTGGGAATGAACAGATCGTACTCGTGTTGTCTCCCCCTATACTTAGGGTAAGATATCCCTAAGTATAGACAAGAAGAGGAGACAATGGAGAGGATCGAAAAGAATAGAAGAAACTCGGGGTGCACACCCCCCTATACTTAGGACAAAGTACGTCCTAAGTATGGAAAACTGTCTACAAGGGCGACACCTTTTTGATAGATAAAGAAAATAGAAGATGAAAAGAAGAAAAGAAGAAAGGAGATAAGACTGGAAATGAGATCAGCGGATGTACACACCACTCCCCCTATACTTAGGGTAAAAGAAGCCCTAAGTATAGGCAACAACAGGAGTGATGCCACGGACGAAGAAAGAACACTCGGCTCGTCCACCCCCCTATACTTAGGACAAAGTACGTCCTAAGTAAGGCAAACACGAGGATGGGTGGACGAGCAAAACGGGAGAAGGTCGAAGATGAACAGAAGAGGATATACAGCAGAGGTGGATGTAAACATGATCAAGAAGGTCGAAAGCGAACCTTCTTGCGGGACCGCTGAGGAATAGATCTGGTATGGTGCAGGTCGACATCGGGGTCCACAGTGGACAGAAGCCGATCAGGGTCGACAGAGTGAAGGTCCTCAGGGGCCCTAGGGTGTGAAGGCACAGACTGGTGAGTGGGAGAAGCGGGAGGAGTACGGCTAGGTCCGGCCTTGGGAGTCTCGCTGATATCAAAGTGGAATGGGACGAACTCATCATCATTGGAAGTAGTGTAATCAGAGTCATCCTGCGAGGTCTCGTCTAGGTCAAAACAAAAAGGCACGAACTCATCAGTGGAAGTAGTCGAACTCTGTTCGTCCTCTATAATCTCAACTGGATCATCTTTTTCATCAAAAGGTCCGAATTTCTGAAGAAAAGCAACTAAATCAAATTCGGCCTTAGTCTCATCAGTATCTACATGGACAGGAGCGGACTCATCAGTGGAAGTAGTCGGAGCATGTCCGTCCTGTATAGTCTTTAAATCTTCCCTCCGCTTAATAGTATCGATCGTGTAAATCCCGTGGATGTCATCAACGCATCGCCAATCACAGGAAGCAGCAACACCATGGTCTATGCTTTCCGAGCTTTCCTCCTTGGAGAGGAATTCTCGGGTCTCATCAACGGTCATGAAGAATGTCTCTCTTATATCCTCATATAGATCATAGTCCTCGGGGTCAGCCAAGATAGGTGAAGTCATATCAGGTACAGATCTCTGATCGGTAGTAGGTGCGGTGATCAATGCTTCGCTCTCGTCAGCAGGACGGAAGCAAATCTCTCCTGATCCATAATCAATAACGACCCTCGCAGAGGCGAGGAATGGTTGTCCCAGGATGATTGGAGAGTGCTCCCCAGTGGAGGTCTCCATGGGCAATACGACAAAATCAACGTGATAGCTCGTGCCCTGAATCGAAATGACGGCGTTTTCAAGGATACCCTTCG
This sequence comes from Ottelia alismoides, assembly GCA_037367405.1. Lineage (NCBI taxonomy): Eukaryota > Viridiplantae > Streptophyta > Magnoliopsida > Alismatales > Hydrocharitaceae > Ottelia > Ottelia alismoides. Next base: position 205,127 of record JAZKJV010007204.1, read on the forward strand.
ACCTCTTGATGGATCCATCAGCAAACTGAATGATCATCCTGCTTTTCTTGAGAGGCCCTAAGTGAAGAGACTGTACCAGCGAGAAGGGTATAATGTTAATCGAAGCACCGCCATCTAGGAGAGTGTGATCACATGTGAAGTCAAAGATGGTGCAACTAATGAAAGGTGTGGCAGTGTTACTCTTCTGAGGAATGGGACGATGAGTGATGGCGTGGGCAGTGGCCATGGTCAAGATATGACTCTCAGATCTGCTCCTCCGCTTTCTCTTCTTGGGAAGAGGAGCAGATAATTGGGTCATGGCCAGCTGAAGTGGGGCACGGATAATCTCATGAATAGTAGCCACCACTTCGGGTTCAGATAGTATTTTTTTGAATTTTTGGACTTCCTCCATATAAGGGAGGAAGTCGGAATCAGCATGTACACGAGGCATGCCAAGAGCAGTCTGTACAGCGGCATCCTCGGGGTCAAAGGTGGGACAAGGTGTGAAAGGCTGTGTGGTCAAAGGATCTGGCAAGTGGGCACTCTCCTCACAGTCCGACTCAATCATGTGTCTCCCGAAATCTTTTTAGATTTTTAAAATTTTCTCATTTTTTGTGTTTTAGGCGATTGCAAGCTCTCATGGAAATCCTCGAATGAACCCATATCATCAAATGGTGGAATATCATGGTCGCTCTTATTGGCATTAGTGAGGTGGTCAATCCTCTGTCTCATATGATCCATCATCTGGGTCAAGTGCTCAAGGGTGGACTCCATGAAAGGTGACTCCAACAGATCAGTCTCGGGTGAATGTGAAGGTAGAAAATACGGAGGTGGTGGTGGTGGGTAGAAGTCGAGTCCGGAAACTGCGGTTGAGGCGGATATGTACAAAAGTCAGGAGCAAAGCCCTCCTGGGAAAAAGGAGGTGGACCGACTGGAGTGAACGAGGGATCCGCAAAGTCTGGATAAAATACGCTCCAGGGGTCCATCTTGGAAACAAAAGACAATGATAGGGAGAGCACGATGGTCAAGTCAAGAGAAGTGGAGAAAAGGCGCAAATGCGCAGAGGCGATCTAGAATGCACACAACAGTCACAGACAAAAATGAAAACAAGACAAACCCTCAATTCACCTACTCAACTCGGTAGAGACCACAAGAGCGATCTTTTTATCTTGTCTGTTTTAGAGTTAGGTGAGAAGTCCAAAAGCTGCACAAACACTTATAGGCTTAATGGGATTTGGGCACTAATCCTTAGAGTGTGCGCGAGCAAGTAAAAGCGAAGACAATGAGGGGATTACTCGCCCCAATACAAGATTTTTTTTAGTCTTTTTTAGGGTCAAGTAATATTAGCAGTCCCAATTTTATTGTTATCACTTTTTTTGGATTTTTAATGAGAATGCACGAGCCTATCGGGGAATCAATTCCTTTAAGCACCTAGGTTGTCAAAATCAGAGGTAGAGAGTCGGAAAAGCAATGCAAGAGGCAAAACGATGATGTATGCTAAAGTGTAAATGCTCACCTTGCCTCCAGCACTCTACATGCAGGGATGCTCAGCAAAATTGAAACCTAATCTATATGCAAATGCAAAGCCGATGAAATCCCCTTAGTTTCAGAAATTGCTATTAACGTGAAGCACCACAAGTCGGTCACCAATCCTCAATCCAAAAAGTCCGGTCTAGACTCACCCCTCGTCTTCTCGACAAATCGAGTTTAGGAGTAGCGCTTGATGGGGTGAGCTCGCGGCGCGGAGGCTCGAAGATGATGAAACGACTGTTTAAAAATTTAACTAAGTCCAAACGCGGCTATAGGTACATGTATATTAGGTGTTTGGCCTTAATCTATCGCAAGCAACTCCTAAAACTACGGGCTCAATCACACAAAATAAGGAAAACAAAACCGGAAAACAAAATGAAAAAGGCGGTGAAAACCGTAAAAACCGCGGTGAGCCCCCAAGTGTACAAACACTTGGAAATTGGGCCCGAATGTCCAAGAGTCCAAGTACCTGTATTATTACAAATTAAAGGTCTCTCTCTCACAATAAATTACAAAAATAAATGCAAGGAAATAATTGCTAAGGAGTTGTCTTCAAAATTCCCTCCAAGTCTGCCTTAGTGCGAAGCAAAAAGCCGCCTCATGTGGTTGCACAAGCGCTCCTAGAAAGGAGGGCCTCCCTCGATCCGCATACCTCGCACAAAGTTAAACAAGAGGGTGGTTAGACAATTCAAATGGTATATCAAAAATAAGGAGAATAAATTAAGCAAAAGAAAAGCCACGAAATAAACAATCAATCACAATCACAAACAAGACCCGAACTAAGCGTTGTTGCTCCCTGGCAACGACGCCATTTGTTGAACAGGATTTTTTACAGGTCTAAAGTAATCCACACAAGGCGAGATCACAATGTCGCTGAGGCGACCCGCGAGAAATCCCAATTCAAACAACAATTAACCCACGCCTATCAAATAAGGAAATGAAGGTGAATGTGGAGTTAAAATTTATTATAACTCTATAACAAGATGTGTATAGTGCAAGTATGTGTAGAGGTCGAACACAGGGAGCAGAAAGGCTAGATCGGGGCAAAATTGCTTAAAAGTGTAATTGTGATCAAGTTGTCTGCTTATGCTATTTTTTGTGGGTTTTTAATTTTATATTTTTTATTTAATTTTTAATTTTATATTTTTTGTATTTTTATTTTTAATTTACTGAATTTTTTATTTTCTTTTTATATATTTTTTTGTTCTTTTTCAATATTGGAATAAGTAAGCAATATAATAAAAGAGAAGGTAAAATATTTATAAAAATATGCAAAAATAGTCAAAAATTCAGAAATAAAATCTTTTTCGTCTTTTTATAATTGTTTACTTTTTTGTGATTTTTTTTGGTATTTTTCCAAGTGTTTTTGGTATTTTAAAATGTCAAAATAGAGAAAACAGTGAATAAAATCAATATCTGAAACTAAAATGGAGAAATAAAATGGAAAACAGTAGCAAAAATTCTCCAAATTAATTTTCAATGAAATATAATGAAACAAAGAAAATTTAGAGATAAAGTTGATATTTTTGGGATTTTTGTAGAATTTTTAGTATTTTTAAAAAGGTTTTTGGGGTTTTGTGATTTTTATGAGTTTTCTTTTGTAATTTGGAATGATTTTTGGCTGGGAGTTAAAACAAACTAAAATAGACAAAATATTTTTTGGGGATTTTTCTGGAGTGTTTTTATATTTTTTAGGGATTTTTAATGCAAATGGTGCTGAAAATGGCTATTTTTGATTTTTAATAAATATTAAAATGCAATAATTATGGAAAATAAAAATATGATGTTAAACTACACTATAGCAGGAACTTAATATGATTTTTGGTAATTTTTTGGGGTTCTATAGATGCATGCAAAAATTACTAGAAGCATAAAGAAAATACACACTTGCAGGAGCATTTTTGTAATTAGCTTAAACTGCGAGGGCCTGCGTGCAAAAATACCAAAATTATACAACTAACATAAACACTTTTAGGACCAAATATAAATACTCAAAGTTGTGGGTCCTTCCCTGCAAAATAGCCAAAACCCATGCGCATAGCACGCGCCCCAGTCAGGGATATGAATGTAATATGCAAAAGATTGGAGAGTTTTCTTGCAATTTCTCCACAAAATAATGAGCTGCAATTAAATGATTAAGCACTAAAAACAAATACTCGAAACCCCGGGGGGTCACCTGCAAAAACGCCAAGGCTCGCGCGTGAAGCACGTGAGCCAGACGAGGGTTAAACTGTATTATTACAACACCTGGGGGATATGATCGCAATTGTCACAGTTGTTTTAAACAGCAAACAAAAGTTTTAAACTAAATACTAAATACAAAAATGGTCGGGGTTGAGTTGCAAAATTACCCAAGCCTTGGCGCTGATGGACGGTCAATCTTGCGCCACAAATACACGTGGCAACGCCACAGGAGGCGATACCGCTTCGCGCAAACGGCCAGGATTAGAAGCCCAATCGGCGATCGAACAGCAGGAGGAGGGTCTGATCCGATGGTGGTTGTAGCACGCCAAGAACACGGCGGAATCGGATGGTGCGCAAGCGCGCAGGAAGAACCGCCGATGAACTCGGCGTGGATGGAACTGAGGCTTCAAAATCTGCATGCTCGGGTCATATCTCTCCCTTTCGATGACCCTCCGATCTTCCTGGAAGCTTCTCCTAACAGGCAGTGGCTTCAAAATGGTGGTAGACCACCGGAGCACCGCTGCGACGGTCGGTAAGGGAGAAAAGCACCATGCAGCACGGAATCAGCAAAAACCGACCCCCTGAGGGATCTTGCGGCACCTGGGACCTGCAAAATGAAGCTCAAACCAACAGATGGTGGTTCCTAGGGTGATCGCAGTGAAGTATGACGTGGATAACGTGAGTGGGAACTCGCCGGAGCAAGCTCCGGCGAAGTGATGGCGGGTGGCGATCGAGTGATGAAATGCAGATATGACGATCAGGTCCAGGTCCTATATTTAAAACAAACTACGGAAGCAAAGAAAAACAAAGTAAAAACACAACCTCAAGGGTCAAAAGACCCAAGGTGGTACCTCACGGCCTCTTGGCCGTAGATGGGTTGGACACTACGATTCGTTTGGCCAAACGCCTCCGCGAGCTCGCCGGAGAGTAGCTATCACCTATCTCAATCCAGGGCGCCAAGGGGAAGGTCTTATCTAGGGCAAAAAGGGTTCAAAGTGAAATGGAAGTTTGGGGGTCGGTTTTGAAACTTGGCCAAGAGGGCTCCTTCAACGAGGCGCACGAGGTGCGTCAGTGGTCCAATCCCCGAGATAATCGATGGGCGTGCAAGATGGTATATCGAGGAAGAAAAGTCATTCAGACTTCAACAACAAAGGATGCAAGGTGCGCCCTCCAAAAAAGGGCAAAAACCTTGAAAAACTCATTTCTGATAATAGCCAGACCTCGGTCAGAGAGTTGACCGAGGTCAACCAAGGAAGAAATCTGGTTGGTCCACGTGGACCAACCAGAAAAACCTTGAAAAAATGATTTGTTAATTCGATTTAAAATAGGAGATGATTTTATTAATTTTTAGTTATAAAATAAAAAATGTTTACTATTTTATGAATTAATTTGTGGTGATTTTTAATTATTTTTACGGGGTGTATAATTACAAGTTACCATTTATACCCCTTATATGTATCTATACCTATATATTTTAGTATTTTATTTTTATTTTGTACATTTTAATTTTATTATTTTTAATTATTAATTTGTATAATTATAACATACTTTTATACATGTAACTATATTTTTATTTTATTTTTCTGATTTATTTTGTATGATTAATAAATTATAAGAGTATGTTGTATAGGTATGTATATAAGTATTGTATCTATGTATTCTATATACAAGTATTTTTATTTTGTATTTTCTTTGCATTTTTATTCTAATTTTAATGCACATAATTACTATAAGTAATATTTACAAAATTATAAAAATATAAAAATATAAAAATAATGAATAAATAATAAATTGAATATTTTAATCAGTACAAGTATACAATGAGGGTCCAAAACTCAGCTTTCAAACTGTAACTCCGCCAAATGCGAAACCACTGCCATTAAATAGATTATTTTATTCTATATACAATTAAAGGTGAGTTTGCTGCATTTGGAGTTGTCAGTTGCGAGATACGGGTCTGGGAAGTTGGGATTCTGGATTTTTATTCAGACCATAACTTTTTATCTGTACATTATTTTTGAGTGAAATCAATTTTGTATTTTTATTTATAAAATTATCTACAACTTTTATGTACAAAATTTATTTATTTGATGTACAAAAAGTGGAACCAAAAATAGGTCCCAAACTGAATAAAGAATGAATAAAATAAAAGGAATTTTATTGGTATTTTTGGCCCTTATCTCCCCCTACTTTATTCCTTATCGACCTAGTCATCGAGATGCCTAGGTCTCGGGGTTTCGGGTCATAAAATATTTACAATATTTTATTCTTTTTCTTTTCTTTTCTTTATTCTATAATTTTGGCTTTAAAAATCGCTTTTTATACAATATTTACACACACATGCATGAATGCTAAAATGCCTATATTAAGCCTATTTACACACATTTACTTGGGTTTTTAAGGCCAAAATGATAGAATAAAGATGATGAAACGTAGATTCATCAATGGCCCAGACCTGATCCTCATCCTTGGCGAAGTAGGAACCCCCACAGGATGCATTGACTAGCCCCTGCAACTCCGGTGTAAGCCCGCAGAAGAAACTCTGGACAAGGTTGGGCTCGGATATATCATAGTGTAGACATCGGTCTGTGATCTCCCTGAACTTATCCCATGCCTCGTGAAACTGCTCATTGGAGAGCATGGAGTAGTTGCTGATAAAGGGCCCTGACTGCATTGGTCCGACCGAGTGGATAGTACTTGTTCTAGTACTCGGTTCGGAGATGTTCCCACGTAGTAACAAATCTCCCTAGGTGCTTCAGCCAATTGGCTACTCTGTCTACGAGGTAGATAGGGAAGGCCATCAACCGAATGGTATCCTCGTCCACATGGCAATCGTGGACAGTACTACAGATCATCTCAAACTCCTGGAGATGGAGGTGTGGCTCCCCTGTGGCGAGCCCATGGAAGCGGGGAAGAAGCTGAATCATCTGAGGTGGTAACTTGAAGTCCCCCACAATGGCTGACAGCACTATCCATCTATGGGTGAGAGTTGAACCAGGTTTGTGCAACTCTCTCATCGGTCGTGTTGATGGTGCTGGCTGTGCTGGCTCCTCAGGCTCTTTGTCATCAGGAATATCTCCTCCTCCTCCTCCTCTGGTGGCTCTGCGCTGATCTCGATCGGCTCTCAACTGCTCCATCTCACGATGTGTATCACCATGAAAGCCCCCTGGTCTCTAATCTAATGTTGCATGGTCTCGAGAGAGGCTAACAAGGTCTTGTTGATGGCACCCTTATCCAATACGTGTGTCTTTGTCCCATGGGGTCCATCAGTGCGCTACTCGCTGCTGGCCATGGTCTCTACAAAGGCCAAAGACCCAAACTCAGGTGTCGATAAATCATCTGATGTCTGTTGCGATCTCTTCTCAGGCACCTCAGGACTAGAAGAAGGGTGGTTGAGGGGGAACAGGGTAGAATCAAACTCGGGTTTGGAGAGCGGGTCTTGGCTCTCATGAACCAACCTAGATGAGCGGAATGGAGTGCTATAAAACGATGTAGCCAGGTTAGAATTATTTTTGTCCATGCTCGTAAATTTTAGGACACACATTATTCACTAACTATACGCGTTATAGATCGTTCAACATTAGCCAAATTTTTAAATCAATTTTTTCTGCTAATAGAATTATTTTCTTAGGGCGTCTTTCATCTGTGTATATCATTTAATGTAAACTTTAATTCCTTGTATTGCATCCCGCATGAAGAATGCGAGGATTCACTGTAAGTCTTTCTCTTAAGCATGCATCATTGATTTACGTATGCATTAGCTTTTTTATTCTCCTCCCTCAAGTTTTACAACTTAGGATTTAAAGGAATTGGGACTGCTCGTTAGACGGGAATTTCTGTGCTCACATAAACTGCAGTGACAACCCTAATTTAAAACTGAGACTGTTAATCGAGGCGACTGTAAATAAAATTGACATAAAATTAACCTATGTCTGGTGGAGAGAAACCCACTCTTTGTTTGTAAGGACTAGAACGCACACTTTGGATTGAGCCCAAACTGAGAAATTTTACAAAGACTATTGTTTTCAAAATAATTAGCTACTTTTCAGTGAGGGACTCTGGTAGTCATTTATGGTCCAACTACCCTTAGCAGAGTGGGTGGTTTAGAGGACACCGTGGAAGGCTCCGTCCTCAAGTAACACGGGTAGCCGTTTAAACAGTCCGTCTTACACCTATATTGGATGAAAGTAGGTGCAACTAGTTGTACGAACTCGGGACAATCTTTGTGAAATATTCGGTACCTAACTCTGCTTAATTTTCAAGATTGTCTTGTCATTAAATTAAAATTGAACAGATAAGCGGCCGAACCCTAACGTGCCTTCACCAGTGTTGAGTGGGTGAATCTACGTGTTTATTTTGTGTTTGATTTGTGTGCGTCAAAGGCCTTGCAATCGCAAGCAAATCGTGGTACGTTGATCATTCCATTCCTCTTGAGAAGATGTCGGCACAGTGGTCTTCTTTCTCGATCTCCACAACCATGTCCTATCCTTCTTCTCACACTCCTCAGGGGAACCTGATCTTCAAATCAAGTTCCCCTCAGCCATCATTCTCTTCCCGCCCATACATCCCACCCTATGACCACATTTCTTCTTGGAATAGCCATCTCTCACATTTTGACAATCTTATGGACATGAGAGAGAGACCGGAATTGAGGATGAACAATAGAGTGACTGATATTGACAGTAAAACACGATTTCCGGTTACGATGATCTCATAGCCTCTTGAACCATCCCCTACTCAGGATGACCATCCTCTTCAGTACAATCAATTTTCCTTCGACAATCCACGAGAAAACCAAAGTCAAGGAAATATAACTCATGAACAGACCATAATGATGATGAACAATCAATACTCTACTCGAGATTACATGCCAGAATCATGACACATGGAGAATAATTATTCAATCACTAGTCATGAGATGTTTGAGGATGAGATTACTCAGATTAATCATAGAGCAGCCACTTTAACTAAGAGAATATACGATCTCATCCAGTCTATGCAGAATTCAGAAGAAGTGAGGCCGCCACCATGCGAACCACTGGATCATCACAATCAGGCACATCCACCGCTGACCTCTAACCCCCCTACTAACCATATTACAGAAAATAATTAAAATAAAAATTTTGAAAATTCAAAAAAAATCGGAGAACTCTGAAATGGAAGCATTTTGCAAGAGTGTGATCTTAAAGCTTCCATTGATCAAAGCCATAAAATATGTACCCGATCTTAAGAGATTTGTGAAGAGTCGATTAAACCCCGAAAAACTGGCAAGAAATGATCAAGAACTGAATATCATGTCATATATATGGCTAGTTCATTGGTGATGAATCATAAAATCAAAAGCCACAAAGTCAAGCGGTTGACTCGGATCTCATGTGAAATTGAGGATACCTTATTCACTCATGTTCGGTTAGACGACGACTCCACATTAAACATCTTCCCCAAGTCTGTCTTTGACAAACTAAAACTCGGGCAACTGAAAAAGACTAGGGTGATCATTCAATTGCCTGATCGATCCACCAAAAGGCCACGGGGGATCATTTCGCTCGTCGTAAACTTTCGGGGTAATAGACATAAAGTGGACTTTATTATCCTTGACAATGAGCACCCCGGAAGGTTGTCTGAGTCTCCTATCATTTTACGAAAGTCGTTCTTAGCCTCCTCTAAGGCAATCGTCGATTGTAAGACTCAGGAAATCAAGTTCCCAAACTTGGACCACAATGAACAAACCCCCAATGACACAACCTGCTGATGAACAAGGTTTTCAGCGAGGGTCTAAAGTGGTCCTCACAAGGCGGGACCACGGTGTCGTTGAGGCGATCGCTCACGAAATCCCGATTGATCAGAAATTAACTCATAATAAAGAATAAGCCAATTAAGTTCCAAAAATACGAGTTAAAATTATTAACTCTACCATAGAATGCATAGTGTATAAGCATGTAGAGTTCGACCCACAAAGAGCAAGAAAAAGGGGTAGCCTGTAAATATTTATGTACACTCCAGTCATCCTTAAATGAATCCTCTTTTTGTGGGTTTTTAATTTTATAAATTTTTTATTTTATTTTTGTTTTTACGATTTTTATGTTGTTTTTGTATTTTATATTTTTTTATATTTTCTATGTATATTCTAAATTACATAATATAGATATAGAGATATAAAGATATATATATATATATATATGAGAGAAGAGAGAGAGAGTATGTATTGGTATATATATACATACTTAAAATATGTAAATACAATATCTTTTTTGTGTTTGGGATTTTTATATTTTTATATTATTTTTTTGTTATTTTTTTGGAATTTTACTCATTTTTATGTATTTTTTTATTTCAAAAAATGTCCCTAATAGGGGACTAATTAAATAGGCCGAAAATAATTTGGGTTTAAAAAATGTAAAATAAGTCCCAAAATCACCCAAATCAATTTTAATACTTTAAATAATAATATATAAATATTTATAAAATGGGAAAACATATTTTTGGTAATTTTTTTTGAAGAGTTTTTATATTTTTTTACGATTTTGGAGCTTCTTGAAATTTTTATATTTTCTTTTTCTATTTTTAGGTTTTTTTTATTTTCTGGACTCAATAGATATATAAATACATCATATGTGATATTTTTGTAAATTTTCAAAACATTTTTATATTTTTTTGGTATTTTATCGTTTAAACAAGGATTAAAGGCTCCTATTTCCATTTTTAAACATTAGATAAAATGCAAAAATGCATGTTAAAAATGTGGGCGTGAAAGTACACTGCATGAAGCATTTACCCATATTTTTTTGGATATTTTTATGAGAAAGCCAGGTATTTTTAATAAATTCATGAAGCACATAAAATAAAACAGCCTGGCAGGGACATTTTTGCAATTAAAATAAATTACAGAGGCTACATTGCAAATATGCCAAAAGAATAAAATGTTTATCTAATTTTCTAGAATCATTTACTAATATACAAAAACTGTCAGGGCATGCTTACAAAACTTCATGCGCCTCACGTGGGACAGCACGTGATCCAGAATCGGAGGGACCGGCATGTGATTTTCAATAACTATAAGGGCCTCTGTTCAAAATTTCCCCCAAGTCACGTGGGACATCACGTGACTCGGCTGGGAAGGACCTAAACATAATATACAATTAATATAGGGGGGTTTATGCAAATAACCCAATTACTTTTAATGTTACAATTATTTTACAGAACTAAATAATAATTACAAAAAGTACGGGGGGAAGATTTAGCAATTTACCCCTTAACTGGGCACGGGCGGATGACTGGATCAGGGGCACTTGCCACGCGACGGCCTCTGGTGCGAGATGGCAGTTCGTCGATGGAGGGTTGAGATTAGATCATTCAAGATGATCGGGCAACTCTGGTGCTCGGCATCCAACGGCTAAGGCTCGACCTAGGGCGCCACCTCGATCTGACGGTTGCTGCTGCTCACGAAGAACAGGGAAAAATAGTTGGGTTCCTTGGCTTTGATCGTCGATTCCTCCTCCTCCAGACGGTCTTCGGTGATGGCAAGGGGCTCTCCACGTCCGACGAGGTTCTCTGTATCTGCTGAGGAGCTCAAGAAGACCCAGGATCCCATGAATCGGTCCAACAAGCTCGGGGAAGCATGGGGGGCCCTGGGGTCTTGCAGGCAATCAAGTCGAGTCCCAAGGGGCTCCGTTTATCATATGACTTGCACCAAAAGAACGAGGGGCTCGAGGGGATCTCCCTCGACCAAGGGGTGAAGTTGAAGAGCTCAAAACACGAGGTGGGTGGCGAGTTTCGACGACGAGGAAGAAGAGGACCTCGATTCACAGAGCAAGGAATGCTCTGGTTGATTAGGTATGTTCGGGAGATGGAGAACGCGAAGGGCAATGAAATGATGATGATGCGAGAGTCGAATCATGGGTAGATCAGGTTAGAGAGGTTCGCCGAAGCTAAGCTCCGTCGAACTTCGATCTGGCCCTAATCGAGCACATACAGTCCTATTAACTAAACCAACTACTGGATTACACACTAGAAGGGAAAACTAAGGAATTAAACTAGGTAAAACAGCTCTTATACCTAGTGGTCGACCAGGGAGCAGGGCGACGCCGGAGCTCTGCCGTGGGTGCTGCCCTCGACTCCTCCGACCAGTTGACGCTTCCAGGAGGACGCTCCTGTCACGAGGATGCTCTGAGGACTGGAAACGGCGGTGGAAGAAGACCAAAAGGAGACAAAATTTGACAAGGGGGAGGAGGCTTCTTATTTATACACAAGATGCGCACCCTTATTGATCGCCCTTTTCGATCGAATCGGCGCCATGTACTATGAATCACGGGATAGGGCGTGTATCTAGGATGTACAAGGAACAATTTTCGTGAAGGGTCCCGTTTCTCTCGTGCTACACAATTTGCGTGAAAAATCGGGGAAGTGGGCTCTCGTGATCTGTCAGAGGCACAGGTCTAGGTCCAAGGAGTTGACCTGCGGTCAACTAATGGCGGCCTGCCATTGTTCCACAGAGGCCGCTAGAAGACAAAACAACCGAGATTAATAAAGATTAATTAATTTAAATTAGCAAATTATTTTATTATTTTTCTAATATAAAATAAAAAATGTTTACTAATTAATGTAATATTTTATTATGATTTTTATTTTTTTGATGTATTTTCTTACAAGTTTATTTTAATGGTGTATTTATAAGTGCATTTACATGTATTTTGTATAATTTATTTTTATTTTGTATATTTTATTTTATTATTTTATTTTCTTATTCTACATATTTATAAATTATTTTTATATACTTAAATATATTTTTATTTTATTTTTATGAGATTATTTGCATATTTAAACTAATATATATATATAATATGTAGGTATACTTATAGGTATTTTACATGTATGTTATATACATTTTATTTATTTAATGAATTTTATTAGGTTTTCTTTTAATTTCAACATGTACATGTATTGTGTATATTATTTACATAATTATAAAATATAGATTTATAAAAATAATGAATCATAAATATAATGAATATTTTAATCGATATCATGCACAATGAGGGCCAAAAACCTAACTTTCACAGATGAGCTCCGGAAATTATGAAACCAATTTTATTAAAGAGCTCTTGAAAGGTTATATACAATCAAAGGTGATTTTGGGGGATTTTGACTTTTTATTTGCAAGATATGGGTCTGTGAAGTTGAGATTCTGGCTTTCTATTCTGTGTATCAAGTGCACACTGTGTATCATTTTTGTATAAACTAAATTTTGTCTTTTTATTTACATTATTATCTACAACTTTCATGTACAAATTTTCTTTATTTGATGAATAAATAATTAGATACAAAATAGGGGCCAAAAATGCATAAATCAAGAATGAATAAATGAAATATTTATTGTATTCTCGTCACTTATCTCCCCCTACTTTATTCCTTGTCGACCAATTCCATTCTGGCCTTGGTCTCGGGGTCAGGGTCACCAAAATATTTGCAATATTTTGTTCCTTTTTCTTTTCTTCTCTTTATTCTATAATTTTGGCATTAAAAACCTTATTTTATGTACACTTAATACAATAACTGATGAATGCTATTATAGACAAATTGATGCTATTTACATGCATTTTCTTGGGTTTTTGAGGCCAAAATAATAGAATAAAGATGATGAAATGGAGATTCATCACCCCCCTATACTTGCCTTTGCTAGTCCCCTAGCAAATACTTATGCAATAAGTACAAAAAGAATAAAGAATAAGAAGAAAAGAAAAAGAAGATTTAAAAAGATGGAGTGACTAGGATTGCTTTCAGTACAATATCTTGTCCTTACAAAATCATAATTTGGAGCTTATGTTAGACATTGGGTACGAATGTGTGTAGAACCTAGTCGGGAACCAATTTTAATACACAACAGCCTTCGAGAGTCACAGAACTCGGTTCAACCGACCTCAATAGCCTGGTCAGAACTGGCCTACGCCATACGCAAACCCTTATGACTATGAAGCTTGCTTGTACGGTGTAAGTGATTGTGGCTCTCCCCAGCTGAAGTGACAAAGGAACTGACTTCTCCAGAATGACAACCCAATGATTCCCCAGTCCAGCCCTCTGTCGTCGAGGAGCGGGGTATTCCCTTCTAAGTTCAAGTGGCATCTGACTCAAGAGGAGGAGGGGAAGAAGAGAATGGACGGTAGCCAGTGTAGCTACCTATCCTGGGATGCAAGACCAGTGTAGTCAAGTCATCCAGCTACAGGCTCACATGGTATAACTTTGATGCTCAAGCTTGCTTATTTTCTATACAACATTTATACACACTCCGGCAGGTACTTTATTATTTTTGTTTACAAGCATGTCCACTTTTTGGAGTTTTTTTCTTTTTCCTTTTTTTTTCAAACATACTACTTACAACAACATTTACATAAGGATTTTTTTCTCTTAAGCCAGAAGACTATCCCTCTTTTGAAGCTTTATTGCAACCCACACTCTCCTGTCATTCGACTTAATTGAAACTGGACCAGGTTGGGGTGTACTTCCCTCCCTAGACTAGGACGAATGTTTCCACCCGTGTGTGTCTGAGACTGGAAAATCCAACCCCCTCACCACTTCAACTGAGTTGAGCTAGGTGAAAGGTGCAAGTGTCCAAGTTAGGTCATGGCCGACAAGAGTCATGCATTGGGGTGACTTGAACCTAGCCCTGATATCTCAAAGAATTAAGTCTGAATAGACCTGAAGTACCTTAAACCTAGTTCCCATAAGTTTCCAATGCAGTTAGGTGCGGTAAGGTCCAACCAAGCCCCAATTTTAGACTTTATTGGACTGGTTCAATCATCAAGCTCACTCAAAAAGAATATGAATGATATGCACATGCTATGCACAATGAATGATGCAATTTTTTTTCATAATGATTTTTTTAAATCAAAGAATCTTTGTACTTGAAGAATTTTCACACATAAAAATCTTGGCACAAAAAGTATGTACAACTATTTACACAGGCATGTTGTTTTCTTTTAAAAGCTTAAAGAATTTTAAAGAATTTATAGTATCATCCTGTTTGTTTTCGGTACATATATGTGTACAATTGGTAAAGGCCTTTTATTTATGGCTTTACAGATCGGTTCATTTTATTCATTTATTTATTTAAAAACATTTTCGAAACTATGGTACACGATTTTTGTTTGCAAGCATTTACAAACATTTGAAAACCATTTTGCAAAGATTTATCGCACTATGTATATATAGTTTCCACAATAAATTTTTTTACAAACATTTTTCAAACCATTTGCACATAGGTTTTCAATTCCTTTATTTCACACAAAGAAGAGTATTTCCCAAACGAAGCAATTTTACACATGCTAAAAACGTTTCACAACAAGTTTTCCAAACAGTTCACACCATTTTTCAAATCATTCTATAAAAGTATTTAACCTGATTTATTAATCAGTGTATACAAAGAAAAACTATACTTTATGTACAACATGTTTTAGGCTCTTATAAGTTTTATTTGGAATTATTGCTTCTTCTTGCATGAGAAATTTTTGTGTAAACTCCTTAGACTTATTTGAGAATCATTTTCATAAGATTTTCAAGACTATAGTCCAAAATATTTTTACCAGAATGTACACACATTTGAAAATCATTTTGCAAAGGTTTTCCAAACAGTATATATAGATTTTTTCAATTATTTTTGCAACCATTTTCAAACCATTTGCAAGTCACTTTTCAAACATTTTTACTTCACTCAAAGAAAATAAATTTTGCAAACAAAATTTATTTACAAAGGTTGAATACTTTTTACAAAATATTTTTCAAATACTTTTCAAAAGATTTCTTCACAAGGAGGACATTTTTGCACAAATCGTTTTTCCTGATTTATTAATCAATAAGGGTAAAAAGAATCTGAGGAGTTTACAATCATCTTTTATTATAGTAATAGAAATACTTTTATCATTACTTTTAGCTTGAGGTAGTATTTTAAGTACAGTATGAGTTATGGCTTATAGTATATACGTAGTATATACGACCCCCTACACTTAGTTGGAGCTATGTCCTCATAGATCGAAGAGAAAAGAGAAGACATAACTCGTACTGAATATAGACAAGTCTAAAGAATACACGAATAAGAGATGAACGAATGAGAAGTCGACCGTCCCCTCTATACTTAGGATCAAGTAATCCTAAGTATAGCAGACTGTACACAAAGCAGGGAGGGTCAAGAGTGGGAATAAACAGATCGTACTCAGATTGTCTCCCCCTATACTTAGGGTAAGATACTCCTAAGTATAGATAAGAAGAGAAGACAATGGAGAGGATCAAAGAATAGAGAAACTCAGGGTGCACACCCCCCTATACTTAGGACAAGGTGCGTCCTAAGTATCAAAGACTGTCAACAAGAGGCGATTTTTTTTTTGATAGGAAAGGAAAAGAAGAAAAGAAGAAATAAGATTAATAGTTTTTTAGGTGCAACGTTTGAATCTGATGATGCTGACAATGTTGTAGGTATGTCATCAAGGTGTAGAAGATGAATGGAGTCGACAACGACCACGAATGTATCAGGCTCAAGGTAAGGCTTCAGGAGTTGACCGTTGACGACGAATAGTTGTGCGTCAGGAGACAATTCTGATATGGCAATACTTCCATTGTCACGCACTTCACGAACTCGGAATGGCCCTGTCCATTTACTCTTTAATTTGCCCAAGAAGATCCGTAACTTTGCATCAAATAACCACACCTTCTGTCCAACTTCAAAGGTCTTTCGTCTGATGTGCGAGTCATGCCAACGTTTCACCTTTTCCTTGTACATCAATGTGTTATCGTATGCAGTCTCAGAACTCCAAGAGTCTGTTCAGATCATCTTTTCTTTTCTGACTACTTTTCCGTGAGTCCAAATTGCACATGCTGATGGCCCATAAAGACTTGTGAATTAATTCGACGGGCAGATGGCATGGCTTCCCATATACAAGACTGTAGGGTGACATACCCAATGGAGACTTCTAGGCGGTTCTGTAAGCCCAGAGGACTGAGTCCAAGAGTTGAGACCAGTTCTTTCTGTTCGACCGTACAAGTTTCTGAAGGATCATCTTGATTTCTCTGTTTGATAATTCGGCCATGCCATGGATCTGAGGATAATAATGGGATGCGACACGATGGTCAATGCCGTACTCCTTCGTTAATTTCTTGAGCTCTTTGTTAATGAAATGACTACCCCCATCTGATATGAGAATCTTCGGAATCCCGAACCATGCAATAATGTTGTCTCTCAAGAATCAGCACACCGTCCGACTGTCAGCGGCTCGAGCGGGAATAGATTCAACCCAACGACTCACGTAATCTACGGTGAGAAGGATGTGCTCAAAACCTTGACTGTTAGGGAAAGGTACCATGAAGTCAATGCCCCATGCATCAAAAACATCTGCTATCTGAATGATCTTCAGGGGCATCGAATCCTTTGCAGCGAGTGTACCCTTCAATCTCTGACAGTCAATGCATCGTTTGACGCATACTACTGCATCCTTGAATAGTGTGGGCCACCAGAAGCCACACTGAAGTACTTTAGCTGTCGTACGGTCTCCAGAGTGATGTCCACCAGATTCGAGCGAGTGACAATGCTCGAGGACACTATAATGCTCCTCTTGAGGTATGCACCTGCGCCAAATGCAATCTGCTCCTTCCCTGAATAGGAGAGGATCTTCCCACTGATAGAAACAGATGGTCGACATGAATTTATTCTTCTGATTCTTCATCCAATCCGATGGTGTTACCCCCGAGGAGAGGTGATTGACTATATCAGCATACCAAGGGAGGGAATCCACTGCTAAAATTGACTCGTCAGGGAAGGTTTCTGTGATAGGTGTGTTGTTCAGGTGAGGCTCTTGTTGCTCAATTCTAGAGAGATGGTCTGCTACCACATTCTGAACTCCAGGCTTGTCCTTGATTTCCAAATCAAATTCCTGGAGGAGAAGAATCTATCGAATCAGTCTTGGCTTGGCATCCTTCTTCTGCTGTAGGTACCGGATAGCAGAGTGGTCTGTAAAGATGGTAACTTTTGATCCGAGCAAATAGGATCTGAACTTCTCGAGGGCGAAAACCACGGCCGGCAACTCTTTCTCTGTCACAATGTAATTTCTTTGTGCCTCATCTAATGTTTTGCTGGCGTAGTGAATGTCATAGGGCGCCTTTTCTTTTCTCTGTCCTAGAATAGCTCGACTACATAGTCTGATGCATCAGTCATGATCTCAAAAGGGAGAGACCAATCTGGTAGCTGTAGGACTGGAGCTTGAGTGATAAGCTCCTTTAGTTGATTAAAAGCAAGGAGAACTTGGTGATCGACGTCGAACTCAGTTTCCTTGCATAAAAGCTCTGTTAAAGGTCGAGCGATGCGGCTGAAATACTTGATGAATCGTTTGTAAAAGCCCACATGCCCCAGGAATGACCTTACATTTTTGACTGACTGAGGTGGCTCTAGATTGGCAATGACATCCACCTTTGCCGGGTCGACTTCCATGCCACGTTTGGAAATGACGTGACCCAGCACAATCCCTTCGGTGACCATGAAGTGGCTTTTTTTCCCATGAAAGCACTAAATTGACTTCACGACATTTCTGAAGCACTCTGTCTAGGTGCCCAAGACAAGAATCGAAACTGTCACCATAGACTGAGAAGTCGTCCATGAACACCTTGAGAAAACTGCCTACCATCTCGGCGAAAACTGCTAACATGCATCTCTGGAATGTCGCAGGTGCGAAGGGCATTCTCCTGAAGGCATAGATGCCGAACGGGAAAGTGAAGATAGTCTTCTCTTGATCTTCAGGAGCGATTGCCACCTGGTTGTACCCAGAATACCCATCCAAAAAGAAGAAGAACTCCTTGCCTGCTAGTCTTTCCAACACTTGATCAATGAATGGCAGGGGGAAGTGGTCCTTCTTAGTTGCTACATTAAGACGGCGGTAGTCAACACACACCCGCTAGGATGGTGGCACCCGAGTGGATATTTCCTTTCCTTTGTTATTGGTGACCACGGTAAGCCCGGATTTCTTTGGAACTACGTGCAGTGGGCTTACTCATTTTGAATCGGAGATGGGATAGATGAAGCCTGCATCACACCATTTCGTGATTTCTTTCATGAAGACGTCCCGAAGATTTGGATTCAGTCTTCTTTGGAATTCGCGGGACGGCTTGGCATCTTCTTCCAGATAAATGTGGTGTGAATACAAAGCTGGATTTATCCCACGGAGATCTGATACGCACCAACCAAGTGCCTTGCGGTTCTTTTCTAGAACCTCGAAAAGTCGAGATTCCTGCTCCGGATTCAGCCTGCTGCTGATGATGACCGGATACATGTGTTCTTCACCCGCGAGGAAGGCATACTTCAGACATGCAGGAAGTGGCTTCAGTTCTGGTTTTGATCTGTCCAACTTGTTGGTCACTTCAGACACTATACTGGTGGTGGGATTACTTCCTTGATGGAGCTACCCTCCTCGGTATTCTGTTGAGACCCTGATGATGCGTCGAACTGTTCTGTACTATGCTTATTATGTTCGGGCTGAAGTGAATTCTCAGAATCATATAGTTGCGTCAGCATCTGGGAATCTGTCTCCCAAGAATCATCGGAGCATGGATCAACTGTGCTTTCCAAGTCCTCCTTGAGAGTGAGGATTTCTCGGGTCCATGAATCATTCAATGATAGTGATGAGTCTTTGATTTCTGCAATAAAGTAACAGTCTGCTTCTGATATTGCATTTCTCTTATTAGTTGTGACGTTCGGCTCTCTGATCATGTCTATAGTGATCTGCTTGTTGTTCGAGCTGAAAGTGATTTTTCCAGACTCGTAATCAACCACGGCACCTGAGGTGCGCATGAATTGTCGGCCAAGGATGATAAGGGTCTGGAGTAAGGGTGCGGGTGACTCCATATCAAGGACTACAAAATCAACCGAGAATTGCATCTCCCGCACCCTAACTACAACATCTTCCAACAGACCTCTGGGTTGCTTGATGGATCGGTCAGCAAACTGAAGGATCATTCGTGTCTTCTTGAGCGGACTGACGTGTCCAGAAATGTTGCTTTAAGATGTGTTTTTTTGTCGTGCGTAAAAATAATTAGTCGTGCGTTGTAGGCGGCACTCGGAATCGGTCAAGGAAATAACCACACAAAATGTTCTTCAATTTATTAATGCGGTTTTATGTTTATTTTACTTGGGCAAGTCCCAAGGTCGATCACAAGAAGGCAAAGGAACAACCTAGAGTTATGTCTATCAAAATTCATTTGCGGCTTTCGAGGCGGTCTTTTTTTGTTATTTTTTATGCAATTAAAGATGCTAAATGCAAATTTTGGCTTGTTCTAAGGACTAAAATATCAATTACGTTCAAACGATGTCCGAAAAATACGAAATTCGGCCACAACGTAAAATATGATGAAATGAGTGCACTGTAATTTTTTTGGAATTTTTGGATGCAATATGGATTTTTTTTATGGATTTTTAAATGCAAACAAAATGAATTTCAATATTTAATTATAATAAATATTAAACCTACTTATTTTCAAGGGATAAAATTATCTCAGAAAAATCCTAACCTCGAAAATATGGGGTTTAATATGTATTAAAAATTAAATAATAAAATATGCAAAATGATTTTTACAGAGCAAAGTATGCACGCAAATGCAAATCTTTTTGGGCACAATGTTAAGCATAATTAATTCTACAAGATGTGATTTTTTGGGGATTCTTAGAGCAAAGGTAATTTAACTATGAATTTCAGAGCAAGAAATGGGTAAAATATACAAATTTCCACAAAACAATAATTTATGAATTAACCGTCAATCACAAAAATGTCCACAATATGTCAAAGTGTAGAGAATTAATTGACAAACAAAATGCTATTTTTGGATTAATAAAATAATGTTGAGAAGAGGTTTAAAACAAAGTGGGAACACGGGGGTATAACTGCAATTTAAATAAAATAAATAAGAATGCAGAAGGGCCTAGATGCAATTACCGATAACTGAGGGGGACGTTTTTGCAAAATTCGCAAAGGGGCACGTGCCCTCTGGAGGCGGGGGTCTCTGCGCGAATATGGATAATGTCGGGGGGTGACTTGCAATTTACCCGCCCGCACGTGTATGTCACGTGAGCGGGGGTGGGTCTCCGTGATGTTTCCTCCATACGTGCAAAGCACGTGGGAGGACCTCGGGCCTGGAGCGCCTGGCTGGCGGCTGGAGCGTACAGCGGGAGAGCTGGTGCTCGGTGGAGGAGCACCTCCACTCGCGGCGAGGTCTGGCAGAGTTGGAGGTGGTTGTTGTGGAGCGACACACGCCCCTTAGTGATGCGACCGGCGAGCTGCGGGCTTGGATGCGGTGGATGGCGAAAGCTGAAGTGGTTGACGATGGCCGTCGATGCAGCGGTGGAGATTGAAGATGTCGAAGGTAGCTGTCGGGAAGATGAATGGTGGAGTCATTGACGTTGGCTCGACAACCTCGACGGCAAGAGATGGTTGGGGACGAAGGTGAACGAGGCGTTGGCTCAACGCCAAGGGGCGGAGAAACGGCAGTTTGTCGGAGATGAATCCTCGTCTGCAACGGTGACCTAGAGGCAGTCGGACCTCACCGATGACGGGGGGGGGCTGTCACCGCCCTCCTCTTGTCGAAGCTCAATCGGCGGATGAACTTGATGAAGGGGCGGCGGCGTTCTATTTATAGAACAAGGATTAGGTCCGGCGATGGAAGTTCGTGAGATTATCGGAGATGGAGGATTCAATTGAAGACGATCGGAGATTGTCGGTCGGAAAGATACGCGGTGGCGGGTGGCGCAAAAGAGGAAGGCGGTGGAGGGATTCGCGGAGAAAAATCGGGGGCAGTGGTGCTGGTTGTTTTGGTAAAGGGGGTTGGACGAAGGAAATGATCAGCAGCTGTCCGATTGGCCGAGATCGTACGGCCGCTAACGAGCCACGTGGCAGGTCAAAGGGGGCGGGGCGAGTGCACGTGCAGTACGCGTGCGGGTGTGGCACGTGCGCTGCACGTGCTCGGCTGAAAATTTTTTTTATTTTTTTTATAAAACGAATATATAATATGCGAAAAAATAGCTGACACGTGGCAGCACCAGGTGTGGCCACGTGTCAGCACCACAAAATTCGAAAATAAAAGATTTTATAAAATCGATAAAAAAATGGTAAATGACCTCGGATCAGAAAAGTTTCTTCACAAAAATTGCTCGTCTCGATGAGATCTACAACTTTCATGAAGACATCAAAACCAAAATCGATCATTTGCACAAAGTGGTATTTTTGGGGTATCCCATGTACATAGAACACCTTGATTTTGAGGTTTTGTAATTTTTATGTCATTTTTAGATTAGATAAAAATACGAAAAAATATGATAAATCAGATATAAATAATTACATATTAATATATTTTTGGATTTTTATTAATCAATAAAATATGTACATAAAATAGTAGGTCAAAAACCGCTAAAATATACAGTGTACAAAAGAGGCCCAAAACCCAACTTTCACATATGAGCTCCGATTCACTTGAACTTGGTCTTGTTTTGAAGGTAATTGAATGTACATTAGTTCAAAAGTGAGTAAGATTAAATCGGATACTGGATGAGGAAGATATGATATTTTTAGTCCGGAAATCCTAAAGCTAGGGTTTGGGTTTTTGGTCCACTTAGTTGGGTTATTTATTTTTTTGTATTTTTCCTTTATTCTTATTTGTGAGATGTACACAGTAGAAGTGGTTGTCGTTTATTCAGGGTTAGCATGAATGAGTTAAAAATCAGGAAAGTTAGGCTATTTACAGGTCATTTTTGGCTGAGATTTTTGGCTTCTTATTTTATGCAGAAATTTGTGCTAAAATGTCATTCTTATGAAAACATGCATGAATGCTAATTATGCAGAATAAATGCCGAAATGCTGTTGATTTTAAGGGATTTGAGCTTAATAAATGAGATTTAGAGTGATGAATTCGGGATTCATCATCCCCCTATACTTAAAGCATGCTCGTCCCTGAGCATTAAAAAGAAATGCCATGAGGTGAAATGAGATTGGGTTCCATACCAAGACCATGAGCTGAAGGTGAAAGTAAAACTAGACTCAACCTTTGGATTAAAAGTCTGTCGGAACTTCTGTGAGACTTAAAATTTTAAAATCATCAGCCCTCAAGTTCAACACATAATTGCTACAGTTTCGGCTCAGAAATCATCTTAGATCAATCCTCTTCCCAAAGCATACCCTATGAACATTGAACAACCGACTCATGTGTGTGAAAGGTTTTAGCTCTTCCCACCCAGAATGCCGGACTACCGCGCAAACCTCCTCTCTAGTAACTTGTCCTCGGGGAGTCAGGTATTTCCTTCTAAGGTCTGTCGCACTGTATTCACAATCAAATTGGAGGGAGAAGTTAGAAGAATGATAAAAGAACTTGAGGGTGACCAGTGTAGTCACCTCTCCTTGTGAAGCTGGCCAGTGTAGCCGAGTCTCTACCAAGATCTGCAGGTTTCTTGAAGCTTGGACCTTTTGGTCGGATATTTACTTGGTAGAATGCTTCTTTGTATTTGGAATTTTTGGTGGTTCTGCTTGGATCTTGTTTTACCCCTACGGATATAGAATCTTTTGTTTCCGTACATTTTTTGGGGTCTTAGAAAATATTGTGCCCAGTCGTCCATTCCTTTTCCGAAGCTTTATTTCAACCCGTACTCCGGTCTTTAGATTTCCACGCTACCAGAAAAGAAACTTACACAGTCTTCCAACATCCCGTCTGAGTTGAGCTAAGTGCATAGTGCGAGAGTACAAATTAATTCCTTATTCCAGAGTTGTACCCAGAATGAAGAGACCATGTTAGACACTAAGAGTCAAACTCTGCACATTGTCATGTGGAACTTAAAGAATTAAGTCAATGACCTGAAGCTTCTAAAATCCTATTTCTCGGTGAAGTTCCTTTGAAAATTAGGTGGATTAAGGTCAAGTCCAGACCACTCTCGGTTTCGGCTCATGACTCAGTTCAGAACCCGATGATTTTTCACAGATGCAAATGAATGTGATGCTGGATGCATGTGTATGAAATGCAGATACACATTTTTTATTTTTTTATGCAAGGGATTTCTGATAGAATTTTTTATGCAAAAAATGAATAAGAAGCTATTTTTTCAAAAATTTTGGGCATAGTTAGTTTAGTAGTAAAACTTCTTCTTTCTTTGTCTTTTATTTTGTAGTTTTTTTTGAATTAATACCCACCCCGTAAATATATATAGACTTACGTGAAAGTACGAGGTATGGCTAAAATATATATACAGTATATATACAGATCCCCTATACTTAGCGAGTGTTGTGACCTCAGAGCACAAGAAGCGTAAAGAAGACATAGCTCGGGCTAAAAGTAAGAGAGATGGCCCACCCCCCTATACTTAGACTGTGAATAGTCTAAGTATAGAAGAAGAGCGTAAAAAGAGGTGGTCGAGATATGTAAATGAGGAGAGTATATACATGTGGGTGTCGGGTCCCCCTATACTTAGGCTCTAGTCAGCCTAAGTATAAAAGAAAGGTGGAGATGGAGCGATCGAGAGAATGAGTGTGATGCGGGAAAATGGTATATACAGATGGCATCGGTCCCCCCATACTTAGGCATTGGCCTAAGTAGACGAAGAAGCTGTACAAGGAGACCGATGTGGTCGGGAGGGAGGGTGGGAAGCCGATGATTAAGGTGGTTTACGGCTGATCTTCTTGTGAGCCTGTGGTGGGAGATCGTAATGATGAGACGGAGATAAAACATATGATTCCCCACCATTATCAGTGTCATCCTCAGAAGAATCATGATGGATAGTAGATGAAATATTTGAATCAGATGAAAGATAGCCATCATCGGAGTTATCCTCAGAGGAATAGTATTTGACAGTGGACACACTCCAGATATTCATGTCTTTTTGTTTCTTTAATTGTTTCCTCAAAATTTGTTCCTTTTTAAGATCAATCGGTTTGTCCTCAGATGAATAGTCAGATGCTCCGGTCTCAGTCAGCTCATAAGAAATGATTCCAATGTACTTGTGGAAGGTAGGAGCATCTGCTTTGGATGAGTAATAATTAGGAACGGGAGTTGTCCAACGAGAATCGAATTTTGGATCCTTGCGAAGATATGGCTTTAGAGATGTCGAACAGACTTCACTCATGTAGACTATCTTTTTCGGACCTGATGAGGGATCATCAACTGATTCCTCTTCCGAAAGGTCAAATCTGACTTTCTTTTTCTTATTTCGTGAAGCTGTAGGTTCACTTGAGTATCCAGATAAGTAGTCGTTAGAGTTCTTCTCCTTGGTTGGTGTTTGGGATGCATGTTTGTTCTTAGTCTCCTGAATGTTGGTGCACTCTCGATTTGGGAGGATTTGGTCAAGATAATCAGAGTAGGTTGCTTCAGGGTGCGATCATGCATATGTCTCAGGATCGTAGTAGAAGGATTTGTCTGTTTTGAGATCTGCGGGAATTGAGATATTGGGGAGAGTCTCTGCCTGTTCATTCTCAATTGATTTGACATTTGAGCATTCCTGTGTCAAGTTGATGTAATCCGTGTAGTCAGCATAGGTTGACCCAGGGTGTGACCATGCATAAGTCTCTGGATCATAAGATTCATATGCTCGATTTTCCATGGAGAGTGCAGTTGGGAATGGAGCAGGGAGAAGATTCTCTAAACCAATAGTCTCATCAACAACCGCTATCTCAGGTGTCGTAGCGGGGTAGGGCTCTTCTACCGTTTCATAGTTACGGTTGTCGGGGACTTTGTGGGTTGCCTCAGATGATCGTGGTTCCTCAAAGACATGGACAGATCTAAGTGATTACAATGTCGTAAAATTTATTTACCGAGTCTCACAATCAATAATTGCCTTAGACAATGCTAAGAATGGTTTTCTGAGAATAATTGGAGACTGGGTGAATTCTCCTTGATGCTCAATATCAATGATCGTGAATTCCATTTTGAGCGGAGCACCTTGGAATATCATGATGACAGTAATGATTCCTCTCGGTTGCTTTATTGATCGGTCCGCCAATTGAATAATTTCTCGTATTTTCCTGATCGGTCCGAGTTTAAGTTCGTGAAACACAGAGGTCGGGAGGATATTGATCGGTGAATCGTTATCAATTCGAGCATGGGTGAAAATTGTGTCTTTGATTTCACAGTCAAATCTGGGCAACCGCTTCACTATGCGGCTTTGGTTTTTCTCCTCAACACCAAGGAGGAGGCCATTGACAAGATATGTCTTTCAGTTTTTGTTCTAATCCTTCCCGTCTTTTTGTTCATTAATTTGTCCATTAAAAAATTTTTAAGGTCGGGGAAGTGTTCAATGGCCTTTATAATGGGAAGTTCAAAAATAAAGTGTTTTGCAGTGCTTCCCGTACAATAGGATCCAAGTTCTTTAGATCTTCTTCAGTTTCAATTTTTATGAAATTTTGTGGATTTTCGATTTTTTGTAGTTTTCAAATTTTTCATTTTTTTTGGTATTTTCTGTGTGGTGTGGTGATGTGGTGTGTTCCTCAGATGAGAAGGAACCTTGATATTCAGAGTATGGATCAGCGACATAATCATTTATAGGGGAATAACGAGCAGAAGTATTGATGTTAGAATCATCCCTAGGTCTTTGAATATTCTCAAAATTTTCATCATGAGATCCAATTCCTTCCTCATTCAATTTTATATCCGAGCCACCATAGAATGAGATTACTCGGTCGGCAAATTTTTGAAATCTATCCTCCATCAATTCAAATCTTGTTTTTATCCTCGAAACATTATCCTCAAATTCTTGTTCATGATCAATCGTAGGAGCAGTCGGTATGTGTTCAATAATTTTGTCTTCCATTTTCCTGCATGCGGTAGGATGAGAGTTTCTTGGAATATCCATTATATGATTATTATTTGAAAATTTCTCCTCAAAAATTATGGAAGGAGGTTGCTCATATTGTCCAGGAATGTGCATTTGATCTGAGTAGAGTTCAATCCTTTGATCATGATTGGTCATACCTTGATATTGTGGAGTCAGCATACACGGTTTATGTGTTTCTAGGAGGTCAATCCAGTCCTCTGTATGAGTATCATGTCTGACGAGGGGTCTGTCATGGTCAATCCAACGTTGATGATCATTAAGTGCATGTCTTTCCATCTGGTTTGGTTTCTCTGCCAGTCATGAGACTTGAAAGGATTTTTATTTTGAAATGTTTCATTGACGAGAAACTGAGAATAAGGCGGCTCAGTCCAAGATGGTAGGTGGTTATGTGTGGTTGGATGATTTGAGTAAGGATTTAATGAGGTGAAGGAATTCATTCGTGGGTGAAAGTTTCCTGCAATTGTTGGAGGATTAAAAGAAGAGGATGTATTGGATTTGGGCCTAACCGAGAGAAATTCATTTTCATAGTAGAGCATTGATGGATTCTCGGATACTTGTTTGGTTATTTTTGATAGAGTTGAACAGAATGGGTTGGATCTGAAATTTAGAAAAAGTTCCACGATGAAGTTTAAATCAAGAGATGAGAGAGATGATTGCACAGGATAGTCAAAAGAATTTTTATCAAGCGTGCGGCTTTTGATCTTCGAAATCGGTTCACGCACACCAATGCAAACACAAGTCAAACCCAGGTTCACCAACTCACACAATGAAGCCGTAAGAGTTCGGCTATTATCTTTTCAATTTTAGTTGGTGATAAATCAATCTTGGCAAAAATTTAGCGAGCTGTTAGGTGCCAAAATTTTCTTACAGACAGTCCCGAGTTCGTACGACTATTTGCATCCACTTTCAGCCAGTATAGGTGTAAATACGGACCGTAAAGCTGCTACCCATGTTACTTAAGGACGGAGCCTTACACGGTGTCCTTTAAACCATCCACTCTGTTAAGGAAGTCCGGACCGATAACCAGCTACCGTATTCCTCACTGAGAAGTAGCTAATCATTTTTAAAATCAGTAGTCTGGATAAAAATACCGGAGCTTGGTTCTAACCTTAAGTGTTGTCTCTCGCTCACTCAAAAAATAAAAACATCCAAGGTCGGGGTTACTCTCCCGCAAAAATTCTTGATTTTATGGGTTAATTTGAAATCGGCTATATTTAGCAGTCCCAATTTTAGTTAGGTGATCACTGAAGAAATTAAGTGAGCAGAAATGCATGTCTACCGTTCAGTCCCGATTTCCTTTTAGAATTATGTGACAAAACAAGAGGGAGAAATTCAGGAAAATCCGATGCACATGAAAACCGATGATGTATGCTCAGTTAGAAGACACAGTGAATCCTCGCAATCTCCATGTGGGATGCTAGACAGAATTTGAAAATTTATTGTAGATGAAATGCAAGCCGATAAAAATCGTACCTAAGCAGAAAGTTCTATTAGTAGGGAAGAATTGAGTTAAATTTTTGGCTAAATTGAATGATCTATGTGCGTCTCATTAATGTGAAGTGTGGCATAATCCTACGAGCACAATCAAAAATTAAAATGCTCTCGAGAGCCGTAGGTGCAGGTCTAGCCTAATCGCCACTCAAGTCGGGCCCCACCCTCATCGGAGAGTAAAACATGCCACGACACACTATAGAAAAAAGTTTAGAGTTCTGTTTACACACGCGAGAGTCCAAACGGACACTGCTGTAAATGTACAATTAATTACAGAAATTAAAGTTCAGAAAAATAAATCCTAGACTCTACGCTCTCTCACGACTCAACACGGTCTTAAATTAATTGCGGTATTTTAGGAGATTGGTGAAGTTGCATTGGTTCTTGAAAAATGCTCCACGTACCAGGTACCTCGCAAGAAAAAATAAGAGATATAGTGTAAGAGAGTGACTCAAATATATGAAAAATAAATGTTGAAAATAAATTGCAGGAAAAAATGGAATTTACAATGACAAATTCGGGGGTCAGACTACCCGAATACGGAAAACCGAACAAAAAATTTCAAGACAAAATCTAAGCCGTTTGCCTCCCCGACAACAGTGCCATCTAACGTGTCCGGAAATGCCGCTTTAAGGATGTATTTTTTTTGTTGTATGTAAAAATGATTAGTCGTTCGTTGTAGGAGGCAATCGGAATCGGTTAAGAAAATAACCACACAAAATGTTCTTCAATTTATTAACGCGGTTTCTTGTTTATTTACTTGGGCAAGTCCCAAGGTCGATCACAAGGAGGCAAAGGAACAACCTAGAGTTATGTCTATCAAAATTTGTTTGCGGCTTTCAAGGCGATCTTTTTTTGTTATTTTTTATGCAATTAAAGATGCTAAATGCAAATTTTGGCCTGTTCTAGGGACTAAAATATCAATTATGTTCAAATGATGTTCGAAAAATACGAAATTTGGCTACAACGTAAAATATGATGAAATGAGTGCACTATAAGTTTTTGGAATTTTTGGATGCAATATGAATATTTTTATGGATTTTTAAATGCAAACAAAATGAATTTCAATATTTTATTATAATAAATATTAAACCTACTTATTGTCAAGGGATAAAATTATCTAAGATCTATCTCTAGGTGATGAATCTCAGAAAAATCCTAACCTCGAAAATGTGGAGTTTAATACGTATTAAAAATTAAATACTAAAATATGCAAAATGATTTTTACAGAGCAAAGTATGCATGCAAATGTAAATCTTTTTGGGAACAATGTTAAGCACAATTAATTCTACAAGATGTGATTTTTCGGGGATTCTTAGAGCAATGGTTCATCAACTATGAATTTCCACAAAATAATAATTTATTAATTAACCGTCAATCACAAAAAATTTCCACAATATGTCAAAGTGTAGAGAATAAATTGACAAACAAAATGCTATTTTGGATTAATAAAATAATGTAGAGAAGAGGTTCAAAACAAAGTGGGAACACAAGTTTATAACTGCAATTTAAATAAAATAAATAAGAATGCAGAAGGGCCTAGATGTAATTAATGATAACTGAGGGGGACATTTTTTGTAAATTTCCAAGAGGGGCACTTGCCTGGCACGTGCCCTCTGGAGGCGGGGGTTTCTGCGCGAATATGGATAATGTAGGGGGGCGACATGCAATATACCCGCCCGCACGTGTATGACACGTGAGCGGGGGTGGGTCTCCGAGATGTTTCCTCCGCACGTGTAAAGCTCGTGGGAGGACCTCGGGCCTAGAGCGCCCGGCTGGCGGATGGAGCGTACAACGGGAGAGCCGGTGCTCGGTGGAGGAGCACCTCAACTCGCGGCAAGGTCTGGCAGAGTCGGAGGTGGTTGCTGTACCGGCGAGCTGCGGGCTTAGATGCGGTGGATGGCGAAAGCTGAAGTGGTTGACGGTGGTCGTCGACGCAGCGGTGGAGATTGAAGATGTCGAAGGTGGCTGTCGGGAAGATGGATGGTGGAGTCGTTGACGTTGGCTCGACAGCATTGAAGGCAGGAGATGGTTGGGGACGAAGGTGAACGAGGCGTTGGCTCGACGCCAAGGGGCGGAACAAGGGCAGTTTGTCGGGGACGAATCCTCGTCTACAATGGCCACCTAGAGGCGGCCGGACCTCACCGATGACGGAGGGGGGCGCTGTCACCTCCCTCCTCTTGTCGAAGCTCAATCGGCGGATGAACTTGATGAAGGGGCGGTGGCGCTCTATTTATAGGACGAGGATTAGGTCCGGCGATGGAAGTTCATGGGATTATCGGAGATGGAGGATTCGATTGAAGACAATCGGAGATTGTCGGCCGGAAAGATATGCGGTGGCGGGCAGCGTAAAAGAGGAAGGCGGTGGAGGGATTCGCGACGAAAAATCGGGGTCGGCGACCCTGGTTGTTTTGGGAAAGGGGGCTGGACGAAGGAGATGACAAGCAGTCGTCCGATCGGCCGAGATCGGACGGCCGCTAACGAGCCACGTGGCAGGTCAAAGGGGGCGGGGCGAGTGCACGTGTAGTGCGCGTGCGGGTGTTGCACGTGCGCGGCTGAAAATTTTTTTATTTTTATTTTTTTTATAAAACGAATATATAATATGCGAAAAAATAGCTGACACGTGGCGGCACCAGGTGCTGCCACGTGTCAGCTCCACAAAATTCGAAAATAAAAGATTTTGAAAATCGATAAAAAAATAGTAAATCACCTCGGATCACAAAAGTTTCTTAACAAAAATTGCTCGTCTCGATGAGATCTACAACTTTCATGAAGACATCAAAACCAAAATCGATCATTTGCACAAAGTGATATTTTTGGGGTATCCCTTGTACATAGAACACCTTGATTTTGAGGTTTTGTAATTTGTATGTCATTTTTAGATTAGATAAAAATCCGTAAAAAATATGATAAATCAGATATAAATAATTACACATTAATAAATTTTTTTGGATTTTTATTTATCAATAAAATATGTACATAAAATAGTAGGTCAAAAACCGCTAAAATATACAATGTACAAAAGAGGCTTAAAGCCCAACTTTCACATATGAGCTCCGATTTACTTGAGTTTGGTCTTGTTTTGAAGGTAATTGAATGTACATTAGTCAAAAGTGAGTAAGATTAAATCGGACACTGGATGAGAAAGATATGAGGTTTTTAGTCCGGAAATCCTGAAACTAGGGTTTGGGTTTTTGGTCCACTTATTTGGGTTAGTTTTTTTTGTATTTTTTCTTTATTCTTATTAGTGAGATGTATACAATGGAAGTGTTCTGGGTTATTCAGGGTTAGCATGAATGAGTTAAAAATCTGGGAAGTTCGGCTATTTACAGGTCATTTTTGGCTGAGATTTTTGGCTTCTTATTTTATGCAGAAATTTGTGCTAAAATGCCATTCTTATGAAAACATGCATGAATGCTAATTATGCAGAATAGATGCCGAAATGCTATTGATTCTAAGGGATTAGAGCTTAATAAATGATATTTATTGATGATGGCAAAAGGTTGATGGAAGACCCACTGTCAAGGAGAGTGCGCTCGAAGACTTGATCGAAAATCTCACAACTGATAAGAGGTCCTCCATTGTCCTGCTTTTTCTGTGGGAAGTTGTTGATGGCCGCAACTGTGGCCAAGGTGAGGACGTGCTTCTCAACTTGTTGGCGTCTGTTCTTTCGTGTTGGTCGATGCCTGCTGGTACATGCTTCTTTCAAACCTTTCTTGACAGCTGGCATGTATTCCATGGCCTTCATTAAGGGAATCTCAAAATTAAGTTATCTATTATTTCCACAACTCCAGGATCAGACAATGCACTTTTTTTTGCAATTTTTTTGGATTTTTCAATTGCATTAGGAAAAGGAATATGTACATCACTAATAGGCAAAGTAGAGTTCTTGTTTACATCATAACTATCACCCACAAATTGTTGTACATCCGGACTACAAAAAGGAGTACAAATTGGATCCTAAGATACTGGTGCTGGTGGGCGAGCAAAAACTAGGGCGTCTGCTCCATCAGCTGGCAAAGGATCGGCTGCTGCTAGTGGCTCCTCCGAGGCTGGCGTGACTTTGCTTCGGCTGCAAACTTCTTTTTGTTGTTTTTTATTTTACTGATGTTTTGTATTTTTGGTTGAGGGTGATGGTGCTGCATGACTGCTGGAATGGCTTCTCCTTCTTCTTCCTCCTCACCCACCCTTGTAGCTGGCACGGCTGATGCAGAAGATGATGATCCACCAATTTCTTTATTCTCCCCATTCTTGATAGCAGGCAGAGGCAAGGCCCTACCTCTCCTGAGAGTGACAGCATTAGAACAAATAATATTATCATTTTCTGACTCTACAGACGCAGACAGGAGATCACATTCTACCTACTCTTTCTTTTAAAAGCTATTGGGGTTGGCTTCGACCTGAGCTGGGATGGTGGTCTTGGTGGCAGTCAGCTCGTCGAGCCTCTTGGTCATATCTGCTAGCCCTTTGACGAGTTGGGCCAAGCAATCCATGGTTGGGTTCACAGGAGTTGCCTCTGAAGATTCAGCATGCAGACCACGTTGTTGCTGCATGTACGGGTGTTGAGGCAGTTGTTGGTGGTACTGGGGTGGTACAGGAAGCTGAAATTGCTGGTAAGAGGGAGGAGGATATTGTTGGTATTGCTGAGGTGGGGCGGCCGCATACTGATGGAAAGGTTGTGGCTGACGGTACTGCGGCTGCTGATAATACTGATTCTGCCTCCATTGATTTGCATATGGGGGAGGTTGATGGTACTGTGGTGGCGGTTGAGACGGCTGCCCAAATCGACCACCCTGAGGTTGGTGGTACTGTCGGTTGGCCAATAGCTGACCCTGAGGTTGTCCAATAGGATGGGTCGACTGTGCTTCATTGTTCCAAACCCCGTTGACTTCTTGAATCAGGGGTGGTGGTGGGAAGACTGGATCAGATCCTGCAGCAAAATCTGGTTGGTACACAACCATCTGCTGCTGCGGCTGGCCCTGGTCAGGCGCCTGCACGTAGTACACATGTTGGACTACCGGTGGCTACTGGCTTGGCTGAGGTTGTTGTGGAAGTGGTAGGTCGTCTTTCTTCTCAGCTGAAGCTTCTGATGGTACTGCCAACTGAACAGAGTTGATGGTGCCCACTATCAGTTCTAACTGTTCGGTGATCTGATCTAGCTTATCAAGGTTTTGAGTCCTCTTTTCGATCACAACAAGTTTTTCAAGGTCTTGTGATCGCTTCTCAATGATATCAACCTTCGAGAGATGGACCCCGATGATACTGAGGTTGGAGCTCTCATCTCTCTCCGCCTCGCGGGACGCTGCCATGTGTACTTGTTTCTGGAGGATCTGGGGTTGCTTCTGCTATGCCTTTAATGAAGAGAGGGTGGCCTCTCCTTCGGCCATTTCTTCGAATATCTGCCAGAATACATCTTCATCCTTGTTGAAGTGTGAACCCCCACAGGCTGCGTCAACGAGCCTTTGGCTCTCAATGTTCAGGCCCCCAAAGAAGTGTTGGACCAGGTTCGTCTTAGGAATCTCATGATGGGGATATTTCTCCTGCAGATCTGTGAATCTCTCCTAGGCTTCATGTATGGATTCGTGTGCTCCCTGAGAGAAGTTACTGATACGTTCTCGCATCTGATTGAGCCGACCGAGAGGATAAAATTTGTGCAAGAAAGCTTACTTCAGTTCCTCCCAGGTGGATACAACCTTCCCCAAATGGTTGACCCAATAGAGGGCCTTTTCTTGCAAGATGAAGGGGAATGCCATCATTTTGACAATGTCCAGAGGGACATTTGGATAGTGGGTAGTTCGACAGATGCGGGAGAATTGCTGTAGGTGAATATACGGCTCTTCACTGGTGTTACCATGGTAAGCTGGAAGAAGAGCGAGGAACTGGGGTTTATCTCAAAGTGAGCATGCACCGGTGGAATGAGGATCCACTCGGTCATCTTGCTGTCTCCAGGATTATAAGTCTCCTTTATTGTAGGTTTAGGTCTCCCATGTCCTGGCTCTCCCTCGTCATCCGAAGGGATATCACCTCCTCGGCCTCCTCCTCCTCCCTCGTGTCTGTTCATTACATCATTCAGCATATCCTGAAAAGCAGTTTGTGCTAGGGCCTGCTCGGTCAGCTGTTGTTGAATAGCTTGGGTGGATGCCAACAATTGTGCATTAACCTGATTCTGGTCAGGCATCTGTCCTTGCTCTAGTTGGGGTGGCTGCAGACCCTTGCCCTTCCCTTGAGGAGCCATGTCAGGGTCTGAATCTGACGAAATGAATTTTGTATTAGGATCCAGGGCTTGGCCTGTCTTCTATCTGTAGAATGAGAGAATCCTCATCAGCCCACTTCACAATATCATTCGGTTGTCATGATGGATTTGGAATCAAGGTCAATCCCAGAATGTTATGAACAGAAAAGGATATGGACTGTGATCGACTTCCATTCACAACGACGAAGGTGGGACAAAAGTGATCCCGATTTATTGGGTGGTCAAAAGGAAGGTAGAAGACGAGGAGTCTGGAGATCGATCCGCAAAGTCTGGGTCGGGTTCTCGGGAATCGCCTCGAATTTATTGGCGAAGTCGAGTCCATGGAATCGATGAGGGTGCCGGCTGAGTCCCGACGGGAACCATCCATAGATCGAATTCACGAAGCAAGAGAGGATTGTATGTTGGAGGAAGGATACGATGGTCAACGAGGAGTAAAAAGGAATGTAAAACAGTAGAAAGGCTCGAACTGAGCGAGGGTCAAAGAAGAATATTACAACAAAATTTGCGCAAAGGCACGTGACTTGATCTTTGAACCTTAATCTAGATCCATACAAATGCAATACAAGATTGGGTTCACCAACTCACGCCATGTGGAGCCGCAAAGGTTCGGCTCGGCTACTTATTATCTTTTCAATTTTAGAGTTGTTATTTCAGGCATATCTTTTAACAAGTCCTTAGCACGCTACCCCTATAGGAGAGAGAGAGAGTAATGCCAGAAAAGTATCCCGTACTTGTCCTCCTCCTTTGCAACCTGTAGTCTGTACTTTTTGAGGTCCTTATAACCCTTCCTGGATCCCTACTCAGCTAAAGAAATAGAGAGAGGAAGCCAATAGGCGAAACCGATACTTCAGTTCTCGATTGCAACGGAATCAACCGTGAGCGTGCAAGAACCTACTCAGACACAAATCAATGTCGACCAAGACCTACTCGCCCACATACGCTAGAAGCGCCAATACTTCAGAAATCCAGGCGATACACAAGGCAGCTGCAGACTGGGATTTTGGCTCTATTCCTTATGGGATGTGCCTCGCTCAAGGGAGTGGGGTTTTGGTCCCCCTTCAAAGGTACCTGAGAACAATGAGGGCTTTATGAACCCAGTACAATGATAGTCCATTACAAGTTTTAATTAAAGTCAAAGTTTATTTAGCAATCCCCTTGTTTTAGTTTTTTGGGTTTTCACTTTTTTGAGTCTGTTTCATACCAGCGCCTAACGTTTTATGTAGATTTTCCATTATGTCCTAGGTGCTTAAAATCAGAGGGAGATAGCGGAAAAGCCGTGCAAGTTGGTTCTATGATGGAAATTTCACCATTGAACCGAATGATGCATGTTGAGCTAGAAGACTTACAGTGCATACCAGCTCTCTCCATGCGGTATGCAAAACAGAATTTTTAAACCTAACTACATGGTGGTATGCAAGCGACAAAATCGCCCTAACCATTAGCTGCTATTAGTCGTGAAGAACCAATTAAGTTTGACTAAATCCACACGTAAGAGAATATAGGTGCATGCATTCTTATTAAGGTGTGGACCTAGCTACCGAGTCAAGCAACCTAAGTCTAGGGGCTCCATGCACATAAAACAATGTAAAGAAAAGGTGGAAAGCTCAAAACTGCGGGAAACAAAGGAAACAAAGCGGGAAAACATGAAAAAGCCACGACGAAGCCCCCTGGTGAACAGACATCCGGGCACTGGATCTCGTTGTGAAGAGTAGAGTCCAAGATATATTACATGCCAAAATTGTCTCTCTCACACAATAAATTACAAAATTGATCCTAATTACTTCAAGGCCTAGCTAATTCACATCCCTTTGCATCCTTGGTGCTCTCTCCAGTTGGTCATGAAGTGAAGACCAACCTCCTCCAAGATCGGCTGCCTTGACTTCCTAAGAAACCATCCTCGCGTGGCGGGCCCTCGCAACAAGGTCACAAAGAGATAGAATTAATAGAAGCTCAATTATTGAAATAAAGAATCAAGTAATTAATCAAAATAAATGAATGTGTATGTCACTAATCAAAGAATCATGTATAATTAAGCAATTTCAAATAAGCATCTATTCACAGAATAAATGGTGCATAAATGAATTTTTTATACAAGAATGACAAGGTAGGATAGGCTATGCTCATTGCTCCCTGGCAACGGCGCCATCTGATGAACGAGGTTTTCAGCGAGGGTCTAAAGTGGTCCACACAAGGCGGGACCACGGTGTCGCTAAGGCGACCGCTCACAAAATCCCGATTGATCAGAAATTAACCCACGATAAAGAATAAGCCAATTAAGTCCCAACAATGCGAGTTAAAATTATTAACTCCACCATAGAATGCATAGTATATAAGCATGTAGAGGTCCAACCACAGAGAGCAAGAAAAAGGGGTATCCTGTAAATATTTATGTACACTCCAATCATCCTTAAATGAATCCTCTTTTGTGGGTTTTTAATTTTGTAATTTTTTATTTTATTTTTGTTTTTATGATTTTTATGTTGTTTTTGTATTTTATATTTTTTTATATTTTCTATTTATATTCTAAATTACATAATATAGATATATATAGATATATATGAAAGAAGAAAGAGAGTATGTATTGGTGTATATATATACATAATTAAAATATGTAAATATAATAAGTCCCAAAATCACCAAAATCAATTTTAATACTTTAAATAATAATATATAAATATTTATAAATCGGGAAAACATATTTTTGGTATTTTTTTGAAGAGTTTATATTTTTTTAGGATTTTAGAGCTTCTTGAAATTTTTATATTTTCTTTTTCTATTTTTAGGTATTTTATATGTGATATTTTTGTAAATTTTCAAAATGTTTTTATATATTTTTTGGTATTTTATCGTTTAAACAGGGATTAAAGGCTCCTATTTCCATTTTTAAACATTAGATAAAATGCAAAAATGCATGTTAAAAATGTGGGCGTGAAAGTACACTGCATGAAGCATTTACCCATTTTTTTGGTATTTTTAGGAGCAAGTTAGATATTTTTAATAAATTCATGAAGCACATAAAATAAAACAGCCTGGTAGGGACATTTCTGCAATCAAAATAAATTATAGGGGCTACATTGCAAATATGCCAACAGAATGAAATGTTTATCTAATTTTCTAGAATCATTTACTACTATATAAAAACTGTCAGGGCATGCTTACAAAAATTCACGCGCCTCACGTGGGACAGCACGTGATCCAGAATCAGAGGGACTAGCATGTGATTTTCAATAACTATAAGGGCCTCTGTGCAAAATTTCCCCCAGGTCACGTGGGACAACACGTGACTCGGCTGGGAAGGACCTAAACATAATATACATTTAATACCGGGGGGGTTTATGCAAATAACCCAATTACTTTTAACGTTACAATTATTTTACAGAACTAAATAATAATTACAAAAAGTACGGGGGGGGGGGGGGAGATTTAGCAATTTACCCCTCAACTGGGCATGGACGGACGGCTGGATCTGGGGCGACGATGACGGTTCGTTGATGGAGGGATGAGATTAGATCATTCAAGATGATCGGGCAACTCTGGTGCTCGGCATCCAACGGCTAAGGCTCTACCTAGGGCGCCACCTCGATCTGACGGTTGCTACTGCTCACGAAGAACAGGGAAGAACAGTTGGGTTCCCTGGCTTCGATCGTCGATTCCTCCTCCTCCAGACGGTCTTCGGTGATGGCAAGGGGCTCTCCACGTCCGGCGAGGTTCTCCGCAGCTGCTAAGGTGCTCAAGAAGACCCAGGACCCCATGAATCGGTCCAACAAGCTTGGGGAAGCATGGGGGCCCTGGAGTCTTGCAGGCAATCAAGTCGAGTCCCGAGGGGCTCCGTTTAGCGTATGACCTGCACCAAAAGAACGAGGGGCTCGAGGGGATCTCCCTCGACCAAGGGGTAAAGCTGAAGAGCTCAAAACGCGAGGTGGGTGGCAAGGTCCGGCAACGCGAAAGACGAGGACCTCGATTCGTAGAGCAAGGAATGCTCTGGTTGATTAGGTATGTTCGGGAGATGGAGAACGCAAAGGGCAATGA
Organism: Ottelia alismoides; assembly: GCA_037367405.1. Classification (NCBI taxonomy): domain Eukaryota; kingdom Viridiplantae; phylum Streptophyta; class Magnoliopsida; order Alismatales; family Hydrocharitaceae; genus Ottelia; species Ottelia alismoides. The sequence goes on from JAZKJV010007204.1 coordinate 243,418, forward strand.
AATGATGATGATGCGAGAGTCGGGTCATGGGTAGATCAGGTTAGAGAGGTTCACCGGAGCTGAGCTTCGGCGAACTTCGATCTGGCCCTAATCGAGCACAAACAGTCCTGTTAACTAAACTAACTACTGGATTACACACTAGAAGAGAAAACTAAGGAATTAAACTAGGTAAAACAGCTCTTATACCTGGTGGTCGACCAGGGAGCAGGGCGACGCCGGAGCTCCGCCGTGGGTGCTTCCCTCGACTCCTCCGACCAGCTGACGCTTCCAGGAGGACCCCCTGTCACGAGGATGCTCTAAGGACTGGAAACGACGGTGGAAGAAGACCAAAAGGAGACCAAATTTGAGAAGGGGGAGGTGGCTTCTTATTTATACACAGGATGCACACCCCTATTGATCGCCCTTTTCGATCGAATCGACGCCATGTACTATGAATCATGGGATGGGCGTGTATCTAGGATGTATAAGGAACAATTTTCATGAAGGGTCTCGTCTCTCTCGAGCTACACAATTTGTGTGAAAAATCGGGGAAGTGGGGCTCTCGTGATCTGTCAGTGGCGCAGGTCTAGGTCCAAGGAGTTGACCTGCGGTCAACTAATGGCGGCCTGCCATTGGTCCACGGAGGCCGATAGAAGACAAAACAGCCGAGATTAATAAAGATTAATTAATTTAAATTAGTAAATGATTTTATTATTTTTCAAATATAAAATAAAAAATGTTTATTAATTAATGTAATGTTTTATTATGATTTTTATTTATTTTTTTGATGTATTTTCTTATAAGTTTATTTTAATGGTGTATTTATAAGTGTATTTACATGTATTTTGTATAATTTATTTTTATTTTGGATATTTTATTTTATTATTTTATTTTCTTATTTTACATATTTATAAATTTTTTTATATACCTAAATATATTTTTATTTTATTTTTATGAGTTTATTTGCATATTTAAACAAATAGATATATATAATATGTATGTATACTTATAGATATTTTACTTGTATGGTATATACATTTTATTTATTTAATGAATTTTATTGGGTTTTCTTTTAATTTCAACATGTACATGTATTGTGTATATTATTTACATAATTATAAAAATATAGATTTATAAAAAATAATGAATCATGAATATAATGAATATTTTAATCGGTATCATGCACAATAAGGGCCAAAAACCTAACTTTCACATATGAGCTCCGAAAATTATGAAACCAATTTTATTAAAGAGCTCTTGAAAGGTTATATACAATCAAAGATTTTGGGGGATTTTGACTTTTTATTTGCGAGATATGGGTCTGTGAAGTTGAGATTCTGGCTTTCTATTCTGTGTATCAAGTGCACACTGTGTATCATTTTTGTATAAACTAAATTTTGTCTTTTTATTTACATTATTATCTACAACTTTCATGTACAAAATTTCTTTATTTGATGAATAAATAATTAGATACAAAATAGGGGCCAAAAATGCATAAATCAAGAATGAATAAATGAAATATTTATTGTATTCTCGTCACTTATCTCCCCCTACTTTATTCCTCGTCGACCAATTCCATTCTGGCCTTGGTCTTGGGGTCAGGGTCACCAAAATATTTGCAATATTTTGTTCCTTTTCCTTTTCTTCTCTTTATCCTATAATTTTGGCATTAAAAACCTTATTTTATGTACACTTAATACCATAACTGATGAATGCTATTATAGACAAATTGATGCTATTTACATGCATTTGCTTGAGTTTTTGAGGCCAAAAGAATAGAATAAAGGTGATGAAATGGAGATTCATCACCTGCTCTCAGGAAAACCAACTTGAAACCGACAGTTATGATCAGGAGATAAATATGTCACATTATCAGACATCTCCGCATGACACACAGATACAAACCCTAGGAGAGTCACCTAAAAGACTGACTGTTGGACAAACTTCGGATTCTCACCACCCTATCACTGCTTCTAGGAAAAATCAAGATTTTGGAGCTTATGAGGAACTGGACCATATTATTGAGGATCTCCACGATTATTTGAGTGGTCCAATCTTTGAGTCGACAGTAATTCATGAGATAATGGAACCATATAAAGAACCGACTACTAAAACATCCGATGTCACCAAAATTCACGATCATCCGGAAGTGACATCAACACCCCCAGCCATAAACCACAAAATCACCAGGAACAATCTCACTCGACCAAAGCAGCGCATGACCCTTTAAGAATTGGTCGACTTTTACGGGGATCCATCTGATGAGGAACTCATGAATGCAACATCGGTTACTCAAGACAGGGAGATGAAGACTGTCTAACTTCCTCCCAATACTTCCCAAGGAAACAAACCGACCAAGAAATTCACCTTTGATCTTAGACACCAGGTGATTTCTAAGGAGTCCTCGTTTACTCCTGAATTGGTTCATCAGATAAGTGCAATAAGTACAGCTCTGATCCAAGGGCACTTACCTCTGATCGACAATAGTTGGATATCCTCTGCATACGACTACTATCCTCCTGAGGATGACTCCAACGATAGCTGGTCTTCTTCATCCCTCTTCATCACCCTCCACATATCCATCTTATCTCCCTCCACACTCCCGCGAGAAGGTCCGTCGCAAACCTCCTTGATCTTGTACATCCGCAAATCTACCTGGTTCCCCATCTGTATTTATCCAATTATACTTAGGCTGACCTGAGCCTAAGTATAGGGGGACCGGTACCTTTGTTTATACATTGCTTCTCTTCTTTTATTTTTAACCCATATATACTAAGTGCGAGCTATGTCTACATTTCACTTGGTGCCACGTGGACATAGCACAATCTAAGTATAGGGGGTGTTTGTATATATTCTATCTACTTTATTCATAGCTCGTACTTTAATTGTCTTCATCTAACATCAGGGATGGATACAAGTAGTGTATATTATGTGTATAATGCATGTTTTCAAAAAAACCGAAAAAACCAAAAAAAATCACTCATGGTATTGCATTCCATCAAGCATTTCATGCATTCCTTGGTTGATATATTCCTGACATATTCACTATCACTCAAGGCTTGAGGATTTTTTTAGGACACTTGATTTCAGAGATCTTGATAGTCTGAGTTAACATGCCTTAGTTGTTAGGGTTTTTGAACTTAATAATCCACACTTCCCTAGTTTGAAAGATTTGAACGCTATATTGCACTCTTCATCTCTACCTTCAAAAAGAATATGATCAGCACAATAACTTTCACAACTACGTTATTGATGAGATGAGTTGAGATATCACTTGAGGAACTAGGACTAGAGATTTGAATTTAGATCCGATCTAATGATGCTCAAGGATAGGATAAAGTTAGTAAAGGCTTCAGAAAACCTGAGTGTCAGCAAAAGACTAGCCAGTATGTCAACAAGTTCATATGCTATCTTTTTGATATCTACCTATGTGCCAAGGAGTGATGAAACTTAATGAAAATTGTTGATCAGTGTGCGCCAACTTTTGGTAAAAGCAGTGGAGCTAACCAACAAAAGAAAAGGAAAAAAAATGTCAAAGAAAAGCTCTATCATCCAAATTCTAATTACAAAATGAGCTTCCACCAATGGCGAGCGCTCCCAAATTTTTTCAAAGTGTCCACTTGGACCAAGTGCTAATTAGGACCAAGGAGTCGGGCTGACACCATAAAAGGGCTCTGCATCATAAGCGATACAAGTCTAGGTGTTGAAGGTATATTAGATACTTAAAAAAGACACACCCCGGTATACTCCCAGAAAAACAAGTGCAGACGACTCCAACTTCTCTTGACGGACACATTGATCAACAAAGTTAAAAATATACCTGTGTTGAGTAATAAGGCACTCGAGAGGCACCTTGTTCCGATGTAAGGGAGAGAAAATCAGACACAATCCTATGCCTTCCATCATCTGATCGTCCATCTACACTTTCAAGTCTGACAAACTAATGAGACGGTTGACTGAAGCAAGAATAGACTTATTCCCTAGTGTTGAGGATTAGGTCTACAAGAGAGTCTCTTGGATTGGAACTTTGGGTGATGTCTCGACTCGACTCTCATGAATGCAATACACTAAAAATCATATCCTTATACTATATGTACAAACAGAGAGTCTGAAAATTAGAAACGTTAGATTCCTTCTTATTAAAGGAAGGTTGAGCCCAGAATTTTATGATCACTCAAATTAAGGGTCCCCTATGAATTGAGCCTTGAAAATTCACATGCACGGTCAGGGATGTATGCAACTAAGTCATTCATTCATTGATGCTCGGGGATGAGCATGGTTTACGTATAGGGGTATGATGAATCTCGTATTCATCATGCTAAAATTGGTTAATTAGGCTCGATTCTCCAAAATTCACAAGCATTTAATCATTAACAAATTATCATTAGCATTCATACATGTGTAAATAATATTTGCATTTCATCATACATAATTGCATTAAAAATCCCAAGTGTAAATTAGCCCAAAAAATCGCTAAATTCTCTTATTTTTAATTAACTCATCCTAACTCCGATTGACCCGAAATGACTCCATTGTGTAGATATCACTAACAAGAATAAATAAAAATACAAAAAATTACTAACTCAAATAAGTGTCAAATAATCCCAAAGTCTGATTTCACATCTGACGGACTAAAACACGCATATCTCCCACATACAGTGTACGATTTTGATCTACTCACTTTTAAAGTACTCCATTTTCAAATACCTTCAAAACAAGACCAATTTCGTAAAATTCGGAGCACATATGTGGAAGTTGGGTTTTGGGCCTCTTTTACGCATTTTGACTTTTTGCTATTTTTGACCTGAGTTTTTATGTACATAATTAACCCTTTTAATTTTATTTCTTCTTCACTTGTGTTCTTGGATGAAAGTTTTATTAATCGACACAAAAATCCAAATCCATATTAAAACAGAAATCAAAGAAACTGACTGAGTTCAAGTGTCCGTTGTGAGTCTGTGTGTGTTTCTCACTTCTATTTTATTTTCCTATTTTCTTATTTATTAAAAATCCAAAAATAGATTAGTGTGTAATTAGTTTCCTTGTATTTTATGTACTTTTTCTAGATTTTTTATCCTCCCAAAAACCATCAAAAAAATTACAAAACCTCAAAAATATGATTTTCTATGCACATGGAGAACCACCAATAATACCACTTCGCACAGATAACCTTTCTTGCTCCTGACCATTAAAGTTGTAGATCTCGTCAAGACGAACAACTTTCATGAAGGAAATTTTTCGATCCGAGGTCTCCTCTTATTTCTCTCTTATTTTTCTTTATCTTTAAATTTTGAAATTTTTTGGGGGCGCCACGTGGCAGCTCCTGGGCGTGCCACGTGCCCCCCCCCCCACTTTGTCTCTCTCCATGCCACTCCGGGTCACGTGCCCAGCACGTGACCCCACCTTCTTCCCCTCCAGCCGTTCACCCCCCCCCCCTTCTTCTCCTCCGGTCGTTCCCCTCTCCTGCCATTAAACTACTCCGCCATGCGCGGCGCCCGGCCATTAGCACCGCCACCGTCACTCATTCCCCCGCCAGCACTTCCACCCACATCTCATAACGCCCCTCGCATCTCCCTATAAAGCTCACTGTCGCCTCCCTCTTCAAGATCATCCGCCCTTATCCTCAAAGCCGGTGACAGCGACCGTTGTACGGCGTGATCCACGACAATCCGTTGCTGTGCCACTGGCTCCTTGCGAGCAGCAGAGCCTCGAGGCCTTCCATCGCCGGACCTCTGGGGCGAAAACCAGGAGAAGGCCCCTGCCGCTCCTCCCTCGGGCGACTTCCATACTCGACCATCTTCTTCCCTTGCAGGTGCATCGCCTACCAACGCTTGCAAGGCCTTGCCGACCCCTCCGCTGCTCCACTTGCCGCCTCCGCCTGCATGGCGACAGCGCTTCCCCACCTCGGTTGCGAGCCCGCCAGCAGTTCCTCCTCCACTCGCTGCCCCTCGCCGCCCCTCCGCGCCTCTCCTCTGCCGCCGGGGGTGTCGCCCTTCGACTGCGGCCGAGCTCCGCCACATACGCTACCGCCTCCAGGCAGCCGTTGGATCAGGCTGTAGCCTTGGATCCGACGGCTCCTATTGAGACACGTTAAGGTTCGGCCACCCGAACCTTAGGCCCGGATCATAGCCACAGGCTCGCCGCTCGAGCCTCCGCCTGGGGGTCCACGAGCCTCCACTAGCCGCCACCTAGGCTCGGGACCCCCGAACCTCCGCCTCGGTTCCGAGCCTGTGCCTCAGCGCCTGAACCACAGGCTCGGCCACCCGACCCTCCGCCTCACCAACCAAGCCTGTTGGCGCACGTGCGTGGTGGGAAAATTGCACAAAGCCCTGAACTTTTCAGATATTACAGAAATACCCCCGCCATGGGTAAATTACATCCGAGTCCCGCTGACTTTGCGAAATTGCAGATAAGCCCCTCCAGGAACCTGTTTGAAGAAAAACTTTTTTAATTACATTTTAGTCTCTGAAATTCCATTTCATCATATCATTTTCATCCGAACTCTGATTTGAGCATGTAATATCATTTAGCATAGCTTGTGGACAGATCTGAGGTTGTTTATTGATAATTATTATTTGAGGATCTCTATTGACAAGTGCAGGCCAATTTTGACATATCTGCACTACATTTTTATTGATAAATTAATGATCTCTTTTGCAGGAGCATGATTAAGGATTTTACATTAAATATTTCCCTTTGAATTATTGGTTGAAATATTTGAGGAATTAAATCACATGAATTTCAAGGATAGATACTCTGCTTAAATATTCTCATTGAATTATTAGAAGTAGGACCAATCTATCAACTCTGATGCTTGCAGCCGGAATTAGTTTGAATATTTCTCTTGAACTATATCTTTTGATCTGTGATAAATTTCGAGGATATTGATTAACATATTTTGAAGCAAGAATCTTAATCTCAGATTCTGTGTTGAACTGTTGTCTCTGTATCTTTACATCTAATTGCATTTCATTGTATTATATTAGTCCAACACATAAATTAACCAACATTAATTGATTATTTAATTTAATTTAAAACCACGCTTTTAAAAATCACCGTTCCCTGTGTTCGACCTTGGTAGACTTGCCAAGTAAAAAATATTCCACAACATTCAAGGTTTACGATTTTTGCTGAACCGAATTTGCCTCCTATACTACGACAATTATCAATTCTTAAAGAGGCAGATTTCACGTTCATTGTATAGTTATCTTGAATTTCTTTATATTGGTGGAACAACACAGGTGAGGTTGCATGGAAACCTAATGCAACCCCTGTAACGGGATATTTGGACCATGATCTTTTGGGTGGTAGACATCCTTATCAACAACGATGAATGTTATCAACACAATTATAGGCAAATCTATGACTATTATGTAGGACATGGAAGGAAATATAGGGATATATCGTCGATATATCGATATCAACATGGGACCGATATGAGTACCGATATGGCGATATATCCCGATTTCCAAGCATTTTCTTCACAAATACTCGTCGATATGGGCGATATTTCGACGATATACGTCGATATATCGTCGAAATAGCGTATCGATATGATATCGAAACGATATCGATATCGATACGGCCTTCCATGATGTAAGAAAAATGATATGTGAATGTGAATATCGTGGAATATCAATATGATATCAGTATCTGTATATACATCCAAAAGAACGCGGATGTCAAAATAGAAAACGAATACGATATCGGATTCGACATTTTCTTCCCTAGAAATGAGGGTGAGATTTCCGGCAAAACTCTGTGGAATGTATATGGAATTGTCGGGATTAGTTGTTTTTTTCCACTTATTCCAGTCTGGATTCCTTCTTTCGTGTACGACAATGTATTTATTTCGTATGGGACACTTCCTGTGGTTGTCGATTCTTGATTTGATTTATCGACTAAAGTTTACCCTGTGGAAAATACATCCGACGACTTAGAAGTATCTTAGTCAACTAAGCTTGTCACTATCTTCCTCAATTTTATTTATATTAAATGTTGCTTTACTATACAAGGATGGGGAGTATGCACCCTGGTGCTTGTAATTTTACATGCATTGGGGTCTATATCTTCCACATTTTTTTTACTTTTTTGAAAAATATCACCATGTATATTCATTTATATATCCCTCCAATATACCATTCGAATTTCGTCAGAAACAGAGACCCATATGCCCTCCATCTAGAATAGGTCGATTACAATTATAAGATCGATAAAATTACATGTTCTAGATGAAGGGCATAAGAGTCTCTATTTCTGATGAAATTCAAATGGTATATTGGAGGGATATATAGATGAATACGCACGGTAATATTTTCCCAAAAAAGTAAAAAATATGAGAGATATAGACCCTCGTGCATGTAAAATTACATGCACCACGATGCATACTCCCATTCTCGTATATATAACATTCTTTGATAAATTCAAAAGTGGTAATGTCTTGTGGTTTCAGTGCCACGATCCTAAAACCACGACTCGAATGCACAGGATTAGGTCCTACCAAATGTTAGTTTTTCGTTCTTAAATATTTCGCCTATAAATCGAACTTTAAAACTTTCTGAATTTATTTCGTTAGAATAATTAAGAAATAGCTGCTTATATTCAAAATATAGAAGCTTTATATCTAGTAAAAATTATCATTTAAAATCATAATTTTATTCTTCATTGGCGAGTTCCTTTTTTAGCAAAATCGTAAAAGAAATGGAAGATGAGTTTGACATGACTGCTAGACAAAAAGCAATTTTTTCGATGTTTACAAGTTGAACATGCCCAAGATTTTCTTCTTGCCATTCCTATTGAGGGACTTGGAATGCATATGTCACCCATTGAATATCGTAGTATTCTCAAGTACCGCCTCATGATTCCTCTATTCCCACCAGATGAGGCTTGTCCTGTATGCTACAAATCCTGCTTAGATGCTTTTGGGGAGCATGCCGTTCATTCTCGCGAACTTCCAGCTTTTAAATATAGACATGATCTTGTCAGGGATGTTCTTTTTGATGCACTCAGACATGCGGGGGTTGCTTCAAAAAAAGAAGCACCGGTGAATTTTTTAACTGATCCACAAGAGGGGAGATCGATACTTAGACCAACAGATGTTCTAATATTTGGGTGGGTTTGAGGAAAACATGCATGTGTTGATTTGACTGGAGTTTCTCCATTGGTGGGTCCGATAAAGAGTGATTTTGTTGCATGATTCGCTGCACAAAAAACTGCCTCAGCTAAAGTGGTTAAGCATGAGAAGGCCTGCATTGACAATCAACATGTATTCATCCCCTTTGGCTTTGATACATTTGGGTTCTTGGCAAGTGAAGCAGTGGAGCTCCTTAAGAGGATTCAAAAAATTAGTATTTCGAAGGATTGGATTTGCTATTCAAAAGGGATTGACGGTGCAGCTTGTTGCCGTCTCTGGTCAATTTCTATATAATATCGAGCTTGTTACCAGGTAAAAAACAAATCTTCATCCTTTTACACGAGCTTCAAGGAAAATAACTGTTGCTTGTATAATGGTTTCTGTAAACTACTTTATTATGCGTATAGTGAAAACTAAGAATATTTTTTGAATAAATCTTCGTTTTGCATTGTTTTTTAGAAGTTTATTTTAGAGAAGTAAACAGTTGGATGTGAACATAGATACGACCACTTTCTTATCAATTTGTAGGTATTCACTTTACAATTTTTTTTATTTGCGCCATGGGGTAACAATATTGTTTGACTTTGTAACTACCTACTTTTTGTTGTGGTAGTTGTTGTTTGGTAGGTATTTCCACCAAAGTAGAGATAAGGTTTCAATCCCATAATATTCAGTATATTTTTTTGCATCCATTAAAAATAGAATGATATTTTTAAAAAAATATTGATTTTAATATTAAACCTCAACATTGTACTTTCATTGAAAGAATACAAAATAAATATCTACCTTCAAAAATCGATTATAAAATTGTCCTCATAAAAAATGTAAAAATATGATTTTGTGCTTAAAATACATATATAACTACTTATATAGAGATATAACTACTTATATAGAGGGTTGATCTTGTTAGAGGAGGTGCTTATGAGAGGATGAGAGCAGCTAATGTTGTCCCTTTGATTTTAAAAAACACAAAAACGAGGACGATGCGTCCTTTATGAAGCTCTCTTTGATGCTCGGAAATCGGAGCGAATGTGCGGAGAGCCTCCTAGAAAAATGATCATGCAAGCTCGCCCTCATGCTGATGGGTGTTGGTCCATCTCGCAACCTTACCCCTCCTTGCTCGAATCGGCTCTACAAGCACCTCACCATAGTGGGGTTTCCCCCCAGGTCGAAGCGAACTAGACGATGCGCCAACTTCATCCACATTTGTCTTGATCGTTGCCCCCGGTACCACCTTCACCCATGTTAGTCGCCTCACCCTCTTGACAATCTTGCCCCATGCAAAAACAAGCGAGACTTCAACGATGATTTCAGCCACATTGCCCGTCGTCGATGCAAGTCCAGGCTCAACGAGGGATTTCTCCGATCTATTTTGGTATTTTTGAATTTAATATGCGTAGGTTTTGCAAATGAATATATGGAGTGAGATAACTCTTGGTGAGCTAAAGATTGGTTGAAGTCACCTAATCGTATTAGGGTCTTTATCACTTATGCTGCTTTTAGATGTTGCAATACTAGTTATGCTCCTCTCTTTTTTGAAATACATGTTGTGTCCTTACTTTTTTTTTCAGTTTTATCACATGTGCCCTTCGGGCTAGTTACCTTCCACTTACATTCCAAATGGACATTAAGTTTTTGTACACAATGGTATTTTTTAATTAACAATTAGGGTAGATTGGTCATTTGTGGATGAAGGTGGGGTATCGGTCCAATGCGCTCCAACATGGGAGAAGACTCAATATGGTGAGGTGTTTGGAGCCAATTCGAGCAAGGTGTGGTAAGGTTGCGAGACGGACCAAAACCCATCGACATGGAGGCAAGCTTGCAGGATTGTTCTTCCCATGGGTGGTGCTCCGTACCTTCGCCTCGATTTCTGAGTGCAAGCTTCAGAGGATGCATCGTCGCCGTCGAGTGGGAAGATGGGTGCTGGAGATGTACCGTCACAGGAGGAGAGATGCCTTTTTTGGTTACGCAACCCTTCATAAGGAGGAAAGATTTGGTGTTTTTTTTACTCGAAGGACAACATTAGTTGCTCTCATCCTCTCATAAGTATATATTAAAATAGATATACTTAAAAAGATACGGGTATTTGCAAATATCAACGTGATATAAGTATACGTGCCCACTTTAAATTGGATATTAATATGAACATCAAAATAAGTATAAAATTGATATTATAAAGGTTTGCCGCTTTTGGCGTGGCATGTGTACTTGTTCATATTGATGGAATAATCCATCAATGGAAACACGTTCATTGTATCATTGAAATATATTATTATTATCTTCAATTCTCACCCTTGTGGTCGAATGTCTATCGTCGAATTTCATTCAGACTGTTTCTTCCATGGAGAATTGTATCCACATATTAAGGAGATGATTTATTAAATTATTAGTATATATTACAAAGAAAGAATAGTAATTGTATGAAACCTACCAGACATCTTTCTATTGGACTATGTGGTTGGTACGATATTTTAGGACGTGGAATATGTGTATGGATCCACCTTCTTATTATACTCTGATGCCATTGCATGTATACACCATTGTTTGCATCCTCATGTTGAATGAGTATTGCATCTTCTCTGTCCTCCCACTCGATCAACATATTCTCGATGCAATAAAGATCAATCTAAGATGGTATCACTTCACGTACTATTGCACAAGCGACAACATGTATCCTCTCAACGAAAACTTGGATGTGTTGCCGCATCCCTAGTTGATGCACCACTCGATATAGTAGATGCATAGCGATTATATCATAATAGACCAGTGGTACTCTATTCATCCAAAAGGGCTGACTAGTTCTACATATTGAATGCACTTCTATGATTTCTTCCTCGACGTAGGAGTTTGATTTATCTATATTCATAAAAAATGTAATCACTTGTAATTTTTCGTTCAGACACAAAAATATGTAATTATTATCATTATTTCTCTGATGAGCCTTATGCGTATGCATCTCATTACGATAATAAACAAGCATCGCAGTCTGCACGTTCTCCTTGAAACCTCTTGTGTATATCCATTTTAGGGCTAATGATCCTCCTTGTATATTGGCACGTTCTCTCACAACTGGACTTCTAATATGCACATGGTCTCATGTCCAAACCTGTGTATTATTAATGTTATCGAGATAAATCTATGCATTCACATATTTAATAGAAATGGTAGATGAAACATTATGAAAAACCATAAATTCTTGGTGTTCCGATCTTCGTACCCATGTCAAACTCATAGTACATGTGCACTAACGAAGCAATGCCCCAAGCCAACTATGCATAGTCTTCCAATTCATGTAAATGGAGTAGATATTTGTCAACAATAGATGAATTATTAATGAGTGGAAATAAATCAATTAATAAAATAAGTTTAAGGAATTCAGTTGCTTACCTAAGTGGGACCAGGTCGAACACTATTACAATATGATAGAAAATGAGTGCCCTGACTTTTTGTGTTGCTTCTTGTTCATCTTCAATCTAAGCAGTGTGTCCTCGCGGTGAAAGGTCTCTCACATATCCATGTCAGCTTCACTTTATCTCTCTTTATAGAAGTTGGTAAATCACTTAAAAAGTTATAACATAGTGCTTTACATCCCTCCATTGGAACATCAGGATCAGTAATAGGCAAACTGTTGATCTTCAACCCACTGATTAAGCTTGTATCCTACAATGTAATAGTAGACTCATCAAATCTAAAGCGAGATGTATGTATTTTGGGTCACTGCCATTCCAATAAATTCATCAGCAATGAAGGGTTCATATGTACCCTTCTCATATTTGCAGCACATGAAAAGCCGGAAAGTTCCAACAATCATCAGTACACTTCTTTTCGGCATAATATCATTGAGCATTTCATTGTGCTCTACAAATAAAATTTACAAGGATTATGAGTTATTTGAAATCACTGTCTATTATACTACTAAATTAAATACTTACGGATCTATTAGGCCGGAAAGAACGTTGCTCACTTTGTAGATACGACATTGATGCGTCAACTAGTCTGGGTAATCTATCCAAGTGTGGCATATACATTTAATAGCATTTGTGTTAATAAGATGATAAAACATAAATATTACATACTTTCATGAACCAAGCAATGGAAATTACTAAACATAAACACTTACTTATTGAAAAATCAACAGATGATTTAATTATTAGTTTCTTCGTGAACAACTTAATCGGTGGTGTCGCGGACACAATCCATTGCTTACATATCTTACACAACTTCGATCGCACACACATTTCATCCAGTTTATTTCTAACTCTTCCTTGTACAGGATGTTCGGGATTCCTCTTCTCGCTAATTGGAGGTAACATAATACTCGCTTAAATAATACTGTGAACAAAGGTTGTTATTATCTAGATGTGTACACATGTGTGCAGTTGTGGCTATGACATGAGGGCATACAGAGTGCTCCATTTCTATAGATCCACACGTGCATTCACTTGATTTTCCGTACTTCATTTTTTGAAGATCATAGTACAAATCCTTCTTCGACTTGTAGCTCATGTTCAACCCATAGACTAATCCAAAATTGTGGGTGGGAGAACTTTATCTCTCTACAATGGAAACATCTTCTACCTCAGCAATTCCATGATCAAATTTGAGGCAACTCCTCCATCACTACTTCGGCAGCATCCTCTTGTATCCGAAATCATGACATGTGCTATTATGTGTATTTTCTTCATCCGACGAATGAGTTTCACTATCAATTTCTTATGTATCTTCTTCAGATGTTTGTGTCAATAAATCATCATCATTTAAATATGATGGACCATTTAAGATTCTCAACTATCTAAACATTTATTAGCATGATTAAAAAGTCATGTTGTTAGTTTAGTGGAGTCTAATATAATATATTTTTATTTAATTTATATGTGACTATATTACTTCGATAATGACGGCATGCTTTCTTGATTAAGGGAGGTGACTTTGATAAAGAGGTGGATGTACCTCACTTTGTCAATCGAAACCATCATGCTAAAGTGGATTCATCATCATATATTAGAATCGGATAAAAGGTTAATCCTTCATACAACCGGTTACATGTTAATGTAAGAATTCTATCAAGTGGAGTGGCAGTGGTTTTGGAAGGTCAACCCAATATATCAATGCAAGTTATCTGGTGTGGAAATTTAATCATACGCTTGACGAACAATATTCTACGTGATAATCAAAACACACTGACAAATTTGTTTCAATACAGTAATATGTGAACGTTGTTGGATGCCATATCTAATGAAAAAATCACATGAGATTTATTGTTAGATATAATTTTAGAGGGTACTAAAATAATTGATGAATTAATAAATATTGAATGTAGTGTGTATACAAATCAATGACCAACTAAATATGGACGTGTTTGAGTTGTACATATGTTGCTACATCAATTTAGTTTCACTTTTACTTTTTTGATATTTAAATTTTAGGATTTTTATCACTTGTGCCCCTACGAGATATCGCACTTTCAGTTATGCCCCTATCTTGTTGGTAATATCAGTTGTGCCCCTCACTTCTTTCTCCTTTACCACTTGTGCCCTTCTGTCAGATTGACCGTCAAAAAATTAAAATAACCATGGTTTATTCAAACCATGATGCGGTTAAGAAGGGTATTATGGTCAGTATAAAATAAGGGGTGGATCTAGAGAAGAGGCACGGGGAGCTCGGGGTGGAGCTGGGAGGAGGTGCGAGGCTGGGAGGAGGTGTGGGGCGGGGAAGGAGGTGTGGGTTGGGGAGGAGGAGCGGGGAGCTCGCAGCGGAGCTGGGAGGAGGTGCGGGGAGCTCCTCCCGTTGTTGTCTTCTGCCTCCCAAGAGGGCAGAGTGGTAGACATGCATGACCTTCTCCGACGCTTCACCTTCGATACCATCTCCAGGGTCTCCCTAGGCGTGGACCCATCCTTGCCGGAGTCCGAGCTCGCCACGACCTTCGAGGTCACGGGGGCCATCAGCGTGCAGTGGGGAGCTGCCGTGTTGTCTGCAGTGTGGAAGCTTAAGCGCACGTTCGGCATCGGGTCGGAGAGAGTGCTGGAGGTGTGCATTCTCGAGATGATGAGGTTGTACCCGCCGGCGCGGAGCTGGGAGGAGGTGCGGGGCCGGGAGGAGATGCAGGGAGCTCGTTCCGTGCGGGGTGGAGAGGGAGGTGCTGGAGCGGAGATAGAACCGGGTGGGGGCAGAATGGAGGTGCTGGGGGCAGAGGAGAAGAGCCGGGGCGGAGGAGAGGTGCCGGGGTTCCAGAGGGAGGTGCGGGGTGGAGATTGAGGGGCGGAGGGGAGGTGCGAGGGCGATGGGAGGAGCCAGAGTAGGGAGGAGAGGGGCAGAAGAGGTTTGGGCGATGGAGGAAGGGGCTCGAGGGGGAGGGGGTCAGATTAGGGAGGAAGTGGCAGAAGGAGGGGTTGTGGCTCGGGAGGAGGTGCGTGAGAGGGTTGTGGAGGAGGAGCCGGGTAAGGGGAGGTGGCAGGGGGTGGTAGGAGTGAGGGCGGGGAGCTCGGGGCGGAGCTGGAGGTGCGTGCACAGGGGGAGCTGGGGACTGACAGATGAGCTGGGGCAAGGGGAGACGACGACGGAGGAGGAGGCCAGAGAGGATGGGAGAAGAGGATGGGGGAAGAGGAGGAAGAAGAAGAGGATGGGGAAGAAGGTGTAAAATAACCATTGAACCCTATTTTAAAAATTAATTCCGCTTATGTCCTCAAAGTTAACGTCCATTTACACTGTGGATGGACAGTCACTAACCCGAGGGGTACAAGTGATAGATTAGCAAGAAGTGAGGGGCACAACTGATATTACCAAAAAGATATGGGCATAACTAAAATTGTGATATCTCGGAGGGGCACAAGTGATAAAAAAACCCTAATTTTAACTAATTTTAATTTCAAAATGTTTATTTTTAGGTTGGAAAAAAATTAACAAAAATTACCATGAAAAGGATTGTTTTCTAATTAGATATAATAAATAAGATAAGACAAAATTAATAGATGATAGGTCTACACGATTTCTATATTTTCCATATTAGTTTCGGTTATTTTGAAGCCAAGAGAAAATATATACAATCAAACAAATAAAAGTTCAAAAAGTATCAATAAGGCAAATATACTTAAATTTTGATAATACATTTTTTGGGTTCAAAAATTAGGATAATATCCAATGTCTATCTTATTAGCAATGATCGATACATTTTTACATAACTTCCCATTTTTATTTTGAATGCATGTGGATATGTAATGATTTAAAACACAATTTCCTATTTACATTGCATATAAGGTTTGTTGACTGCTTTATAAAATGCTTTATAAAATGAACTTCAATTGGCTCATATGAAACAATGTTCATTAAAAACAATCTATAAGAATTATTATTGATCTTCTAATAATGTGTAATTGCATCTCATGTTATATGTTTTGCATGTTTCCCACTCCTAATTTAAATGATCCTTTCTTTATTGTATATGATAAAATAATAATAATAATAAATTTTTTTCCTAAAAAGATGAACATCCTTATTTGGTGAATGAGTAAGTAATGAGTGTATTGTGTACATACACATCGATGAACGGGAATGTGATTGTCAACTTTAAATGTAAAAT
Source organism: Ottelia alismoides (assembly GCA_037367405.1). NCBI lineage: Eukaryota > Viridiplantae > Streptophyta > Magnoliopsida > Alismatales > Hydrocharitaceae > Ottelia > Ottelia alismoides. The sequence continues at coordinate 260,109 of JAZKJV010007204.1, forward strand.
TTAAATTTTTTTGTACGTATACAATTGATACATATATTATCTATCAGTATAATATATCTCCATTTTCCCTAAACTCAATCTCATTACCTACATCAATCCGCAAATATATACTCAGATATAATTGAATACATGCGAACTTTTGCAACTAAATATTTGATGATATCAAAAAACATCAAGATGCATACGTTTTTTTAATAATAGGCCCGGTAATTTCAGGAGTCTGTAGCATTTCCCTATCAAGAAGCATACTTGCAGAGTTACATTTTGAAGATTATACATAATAATTAATTTCATTCATATGAGGTCAATTAAATTTAACATAATATGTTATTACTCAAGTCAATTACAAATGAGTACATATGAAATCGGCAACAAAATATATCTGATATGGACTAAATATCATTATCTCATAAATATTCGAAAAGAATTTATATGTATGCAATCAAAATTACTTGGAATGAAGAACGTCCATAAAAATAGAAAATATATCCGAGTAGATAATGCTAAGATATATCTGCAAATATATATAGGGGGGTCCTTCCAACAGGACGTAGTCCTTCTTGAGTTCAGGAAGGTCGCCTTATTTTATATAAAACACGAGCACTTTAGTAGAATATGTGTACAGTTTGTATTATGTATGCACATATAAATACAAAAAACGCATACCAAACTGCACATTATAATACAAACATTAAAATAGTACATTATAATACAAACTGTATATGTATTCTGCTAAAGTCATCGTGTTTTATACCAAAAAGGTCGGCCTTCTTGAACTCGAGAAATACTGTGTCCTATTGGAATGAAATCACATATATAGGATACTCTTGCGTCATATATTCTTCTCTGTCAGTAAGATACTCCAGCAAAAAATTAGTTATGAAAAAAAAGGAAAATGCTTCTTGTCGATTAATTATTGCTCTGATTAGAATATGAGAATGACGGACAAGATGAGCGAATTTGTGAAAGAGATTGAGATGATTGAGAAGAAGATACGAGAATTGGGAGAAAGAAAAAGGTTGGAAGAAAAGTGAGGAATGAGAGTGGAGGAAGGGGGTGTTCATATGGGAAAAGGGGAATGGAGGGATCAATGGCTAAAACACCAATAATCCCCTCGCAAATCAGTACCTCATGTACCACTTTGGAAGGCAGGAATCGGCTACTGTGATGTGGATTTGGACTTGGCTATCAAATTGGCACCTACCAAATTGGCAACTCAAATATCGATTGATGTCTAAAATTTCAAATATGCAAACTTGCTAGCTATTCAGTTAGATATAAATTAATTAATAATTATTTTTAAAACATCCAATATTATGCATAGTATATCAATGAAGTGTATATTTAATTTTATAATGTAAATCACCAAAAGGATTCTATACCTTGATCCTTAGCTTGAGTAATCAATAGCTTATGAAAGTAATAATATTATAGTTTAGGTCTTAGACTCCTTTGTTTTGTTCTTAAAAAACAGAATCCTAACTAAGACTTAGTCCATGGATGAGGCTTTTTTTTCCAAATCTACCCTATTTCATACACATAAGATCTATAATATATTCGAGTGTTTATAAAATTATAGTTCAGCTATGGAGTAAGGAAAAATAACCTCTTTCGTAATATAATTGATCAAATTCTACCTATGTTTGCCTCTATTATGTGTACACCTGTTTTGTTAGTCTAATTAACCTTTTTGTTAAAGTTACTTGGGTGAGTACTTTCGGAAATAGTTTCAAATTTCAAGATAAATGAAAGGTAAAAGTTAATACATATAGAATATAACTTAATATGTCCTTGCTTTAGACAGTGGCTTTCACACGTGGTCTCCTCCTTTCCCAAATCTGTCACCTCTCTCTCTCCTCTAAGTGACTTGTTATATTTTTATTTTATTTTTTCTAAAAGTTGTTTTAAAAATCAAACGGCATTGATAAAGTAAATATTTATTATTCTACATAATCATCAAGTTTCATTTTGAGCCGATGTTCTTAGCTATTTTATCTAGACAAGTTAGACTAAAAAATTATTTCTAAATTTGATTTTTTTTCACCTTTGAGAA